>JAODAL010011083.1:0-101743 GCA_025379985.1 Phyllomedusa bahiana | reverse complement strand
CAACCCGGGGGTTAAATTAAAGCTTGTTTTTTGCTGTGTGAAAAAATAAAACCGTCTTTTCCCGCCAAAAATTAAAATTTCCTGTACCATAATTTTCCCAAGAAAAAGGTTAAATTCAATTTTTTCTCTTGTTGTGTGGTAGAAAACCGAAATTGAAACACGTAAAAAAGGTAGTTTGTGGTGCTCAATTCTTTTGCCAATTTTACTCCAGGGTTTTAATAAGCGTTGTTTTTCTGCTGTTTTGACAAAATAAACGTTTTTCACCCCCAAAAAAATTAAAATTTCCTGTCCAAAATTTCAAGCGAAAGTTAATTACATTTTTTTTTCTTGTTGTTAGGTAAAAAACCCGCAATTGTAACACGCTAAAAGCTAGTGTTTGGGGTGCTCAATTCTTTTGGCAATTTCATCCGGGTTAAATTTAAAATTTGTTTTTCTGCTGTGGTGACAAAAATAAAACCGTCTTTTTTACCGCCAAAAAATTTACAATTTTCCCTTTTCAAATTCACAAGCAAAGGTTAATTACTTTTTTTTCTCTTGTTGTGTAGCGTAAAACACGCAGTTGGGAAACCGCTACAAAGTAGTAGTTTGTGGTGCCTCAATTTTTGGCAATTTTACATCCAGGGGTTAATTAAGCTTGTTTTTCTGATGTGGTACAAAAAAAAACCCGTCTTTTTCCCCAAAAATTAAAATTTTCCTGAAACCTATTCACAAGCAAATTTAAAATTACAATTTTTTCTCTTGTTGTGTAGCGTAGAATAACACGCAATTTGTAACATGCTACAAAGCTAGTAGTTTGTGGCTGCTCAATTCTTTGGCAATTTACATCCAGGGGTTAATTAAGCGTTGTTTTTCTGCTGTGGTGACAAAAATAACGTCTTTTTCACCACCAAAAATTACAATTTTCTGTACCATAATTCACAAGCGAAGGTTAATTACAATTTTTTCTCTTGTTGTGTAGCGTAGAAAAACACGCAATTGTAACACGCTACAAAGCTCGTAGTTTGTTACTGCTCAATTCTTTTTCGCAATTTACATCCATGGGTCATTAAGCGTTGTTTTTCTGCTGTGGTGACAAAAATAAAACCGTCTTTTTCACCGCCAAAAATTACAATTTTCCTGTTACCATAATTCACAAGCGAAGGTTAATTACAATTTTTTTCTCTTGTTGTGTAGCGTAGAAAAACACGCAATTGTAACACGCTACAAAGCTAGTAGTTTGTGGACTGCTCAATTCTTTGTGCGCAATTTACATCCAGGGGTTAATTAAGCGTTGTTTTTCTTGCTGTTGGTGACAAAAGTAAACCTCTTTTTCTTCGCCAAAAATTACAATTTTCCTGTACCATAATTCACAAGCGGTATGGTTAATTACAATTTTTTCTCTTGTTGTGTAGCGTAGAAAAAAGCTTTTAAACACTACAAAGTAGTAGTTTGTGGTTCTTAATTTTTTTGCGCAATTTACACAGGGTTAAATTTAAGCGTTGTTTTCTGCTGTGGTGACAAAAATAAACCTCTTTTTCCCCGCAAAAATTAAAATTTTTCCTGTACATAATTAAACAAGCGAAGGTTAATTACAATTTTTTCTTTGGGTTGGTAGCGTAGAAAAACGAAATTTTTAACACGCTACAAAGCTGTAGTTTGTGGTTCCCTCAATTTTTGCGCAATTTACACCCAAAGGGTTAATTAAAGCTTTTTTTCTGCTGTGGTGACAAAAAAAACCGTCTTTTTCACCCCCAAAAAAATTTAAATTTTCCTTTGTACAATAATTCACAAGCGAAGGTTAATTACAATTTTTCTCTTGTTGTGTAGGTAGAAAACGCAATTGTAACCACACAAAGCTAGTAGTTTGTAGCTCAATTCTTTTGCCAATTTAAATCCAGGGGTTATTAAGCTTTGTTTTTCTTTTGTGGTGACAAAAATAACCATCTTTTTTTCCCAAAAATTAAAATTTTTTCCTGTACCAAATTCAAAAACGAAGGTTAATTACATTTTTTTCTTGTTGTGTGGTAGAAAAACACGCATTCTAAACGCTACAAAGCTAGTAGTTTGTGGCTACATAATTCTTTTGCGCAATTTCACCCGGGGTTTTGTTACGTTGTTTTTCTGCTGGGTGACAAAATAAACCTCTTTTTCACCGCCAAAAACGAAAATTTTCCCTGACTAATTCACAAGTGGTTAATTACAATTTTTTTTTGTTGTGTAGCGTAGAAAACAGAAATTGTTAACACGCTACAAAGCTAGTAGTTTGTGGCTGCTCAATTCTTTTGCTAAATTTAACCAGGGGTTAATTAAGCGTTGTTCTGCAGTTGTCCCCGTAAAAGAAAATTGTTTTTCACCCCACGAAGAATTCTGTAGCTAAAATTATATCCCCAAGGTTAATTAAGCCTGTTTGTGCTTTTATATTCAGTAAAATTACACAGAGTTTTTAAAGGCACATAAAAATAAATTTTTCCTGCCCAGTTGTGGAGCGCAATTTATACCCAAGGGGTTTTCCCAAAGTCTTAGGGGTTAATTTGGAGTCAAAAAACGGGAAAGTGTGTTTTTCATATACAGATATTTTTCATAAAAAGGGTGTCTTTTTTTTTTTAGAACAAACTGTTATGTCAGAAGGGGGTGGCGGCTCTTAAACCTGCGAGGGGCGGAGGCAAAAAACATTCCAGGCCCAGGTGGGCAGACAGAAAAAGGGGAGTCGCAGCAGCGGTAAACCGGTGAGGCCCAAACAACTGCCGCTGTATCTAGGGGCCGGGTGCTGACTGGGAAAACCCAAGGGGTTTCCTTAAATTGGGTTTGGGATAGGTCACCCAAAATTCCTCCCAGATGACATTGACAACCCCAGCCAAGAGTCGGTGGAAATTTCAGACAAACCCTTAGTTGGCAGGGCCCCCGGGGTGGCGGGTCAGCGGCCCTCATTTTTCCCCTAAAACCTGCCTCTGTCCATCTGTTTCCCTCAGTCGGGTGATTATAGGGGTTTTGGGGGCTCAGCCCCACTTTTTATAGCGGGTTGGGAAAAAATTTGAGGGGGGCCCGTCGGGCAGCTACTTGGAAGCGAAGAAATGGGGCCAATATCCCCTTTTCTTGCAGTGGGCGGAAAAAGTATGGGGTTGAGGGGGGCATGGGGGGGTATTTTGTGAGGGGTCAGCCTCTGTACCAAAAACCGGTGATGAGGACAGCGTGACGATGTAAACAAATAGTGATGATTTACCCGCCCTGCTTTGGGACCCGGGTGAGGCAAGGGCTTAAACATGGGTCAGGAGAAGAGGGGGCCCAGGCAGGGGGCGCGGGCCAGCAATTGGGTTGGGGGCCCGTGCCTCAGCGGATAGCGGGCATTTGTGGGGTGGGGGGGGGGGGGGAAGCCCCCCCAAAGGGGGGGGGGGGGGGGGGAAAAGCCCGGGGGGGAAAAAAAAACCCGCTTGCAGGCCCCAAGAAAGTAGCGAAACGGGGCCCCAGCGACCGGGCAGGGCGGCAGTGGTCACGTGCGGAGGTTGGCGGTAAAATCCGATACTCGGCAGTTTGGCAGTTTTTTGCAAAGGGACACCGGGGAAAGCAAAATATGGGTATATTTTGAATCTGGGGGGCAGAAAGTAAAGCGTGGCCAGGGACCCTAAAAATTGGCACCACGGCCCTGCATCAACACATGCAGGCCCACCATCCGGTGGCCGGGAAAAGAAAAATTTGGCTCAAAAATGGGGTTGGCCACCCAGCCGCCACAGCAACAGCAGCAGCGGCCCGGGGCAGCATCCCAATTGCGCCAGTCAAGGCTCCACCACCTCTGCAGAAGGGAGCTGTTTCTCTTTGCATCATCCCCCGGTCCGGGTTTGCTCCTGCTGCAAATCATGGCGCCAGCGTCGTTCAGCGGGGCCCGATTCCCAAAAGGAAAAAACAGTATGCTTTCCAAACCCAACCCAAAAGGTGCAGCAGTGCCTGTGCTCCATTCCAAGTTGTTGGAACTGCAGTCCCTCCCTTTCCAAATGGTGGGGACCCCCCCTTCCCGAAAAACTAATGGCTTTTGCCGACCCCCCCCCAAAAAAGATGGAGAGCCCAACCCGAAATTTTTTTTCCCAAAAAAGGCCCCCAGTCCCAGAATTTCCCATAAAATGTAGAAAAAGAAGGTTTTCCCCATTTCCTTGAGTTATCGGTTTTTTCCCAAAGGGTTTGCAGGGCAGCGCGGCGTTGGAAGCTGAAAACTACAGTCGGGCCAGTACATGTCCTTTAGGGGCCCAGGGGGGTTTAAATTGTGTTTTGGGCCCCAGGAAACACCAACAAATTTGGGAAAAGGAGACGCCGCTTTTCCCCCACGTTGTAAAAACTGCGGCTCCTGCGCCAATTTTTCCGCTTCCTCCTCCCCCCACCCCCAACCACCATCCGCCTCCAAAGTCTACTCCATCATCCCACAGTGTAGGGAACAGCGGTGTCCGCAGTTTTTACACCTGGCTTCCCTCGGGAAACGAAGTACACAGGGGGGGAAAAACTGTTCCGCTTTCATGCAGCAAGGGAAATCGATTTTTGTGGCTTTCCCCGGGCCCCAAAAACGGGAAAAATGGAAACCCCAGGGGGGCGGCCAAGGGGAGGAACATGGTGCCCATGCTGCCCCCGAGGAGGGTTGGTCCATGGCCCCTGCATGGCCCCAATTGTTCAATCTGGTTGGTGAAAAGTTTCCCTGAGTCTTCCACCATCTTCGAAGGGTTTTCTAAAAAGGGCCCCGGAAACGGGGGCTTGCACTTCACCCATTCCTAAAAGGGAAAAACCCCCCTCCTCGAGTTGCAGGGGGCCAGAAGGGCCCTCCCCCAACCCCCAACTTGATAGCGATGTTTCCCCCCCGGTTGGGAATTCCAGCTTTGAACAGGGTTGGATTTTTGAAATTTTGTTTTTGAACAGGGGAAAGGGGGCCTTTAAAACTTTTTTTGATGATCCTGGGGGAAACGGAGTACTCCCCCTGTGTAATTTTGGATGTCAGCCAGGGGGCAGTCTTGCGTAAACCCCTCCCGTTTGTTGGGCCATTCGGGGGAAAGGGCCATTTTTATTTGTCAGTCCCCAGGATTTAAGGGAGGGAATAACGCCCTTTCCATCCCTCATGTCCGGAACAGATGCTAAAAAATTGTCGGGGCAGGGGACTGGGGAGTGGCAAATACATCTCGGGGCCCAAACAATGAGTCCGGGGGGGGACTGAAAAGGAGGAGGAGGGGGACTTTGGGGAAAGAAGAGATTGTGTGGTGAAATAAAGGGTTTTCTACCCAGGGGGAAAAGAGAGGAGGGGGCGGAGAAAGCTGGAGGAGGAAAGAGGGAGATGAGGAAGCGAGGCGTGCCCCGAAAGGGCACCTTTGGCAGAAACAGTGGAGATGGAGGCGGGAAACCCCCTCGGAATCACTTGTGCAGATGGCCCGCAGAATGTGATTTCCCTGGTAGTGACACCCGAATAATCAGCACCCGGAAAGGGGGAAAGACTTCTGGCTCCCACCCTATTGGACCCTTGCTCCCGGGTCAAAAATGGGAGCCTTTTTCCCAGTTTTGAGGGGGGGGACAAAAAATCAAAATACTATAGGGGGGAAAAACCTCCGTGCTCAGTTGGGCCCCTGCCTATGTGCGGCATGTCCCTCCTCTGACCCGGTTTTGACAGGGGGTTTTTTCAGCGTCATTTTCCCACTGCCGCGGCTGCCGGGGGAAAAATGGAGAGGTCGGGGCAAATACCCCGTCCTTTTTTAGCAGCAAACCCAAGTCTGGAGTCCCCTGATGAGCAAATTCCTTCCCCACTAGTGAGGAGGGCCAGTCGCCAGCAAACGCGGGGGACCCGGGTAGACCCTGAAAAAACCAAAAGGGTTGGGGGGGCCTAAATTGGACGCACCCTTTGCCACCCCAAATTAGAAAAATCCCCTGGACTACTGGGCAGCCAAAAAAGGATGGTGGCCGCAACTTGCCCCAGTTTGCAGTGAGAAGCTGTCCCGCCCGGCCAAATTGTGTGGGAAACAGGGGTGGGTGTTCAGTGCGGGGGGGCCCAACGTTTCCCAAAAAGGGAGAAACCCCCCTTTTTCCCCACGGGAAATTTGGGGGGAACCCAATTTACCTTTGTCAAAAAAGAATCAGGGGGTGGATGGCCAGGATTTTCCCCCACACCAAAGCCTTTAGGCGGGCAGAATACTAGCCAGGGGGCCTCCCCAAACCCGTTTAGAAAAGAGTTGGGGGTTTAATTTTTACCTGCCCAGGCTAAAATCTGAAAGCCCCACCACCCCTGATTTCCACCAAATTTTGCGCGTTTCTAATTTTTGGCCCCCCAAAACCCTTTTTTTACCAGGGGAATGGTTTTTTGGTTACCCAAACCCCCCACTCTGGGCCTTGTGCCACGGGTTTACCTTTATGCTTGCTGTGGGGGTGCCGGGCCCACCGGGGCCTTCCACACGTTGTTCCCCCTTTGCCCCTTTAATGGAAATTAAAGCTTGTTTACTTTGCCGGTCCCAAATTAAAATCTTTTGTATTGTTGGGCCCAAATTGTTCCCCTTCTACAAAAGTTTTTTTGCCCCCTTCCAAAATTTTTTATTTTTTCCCCTGTCTATTCCCCTGGCTGCGGGTTTATTTCCTTTGGTTTGCCCTTGGGTTGGAAATTCCAAAAAAACGTGGTTCAAAAATTTTTGCCCCAATTTTTTCTTTTTACCATTTTTGCCCGGCTTTTTTGGGTTCTGCCCTGCCCCCCCCCCCACAAAAAAAAAAAACTGTTTTTTTTATTGCTGCCACTTTTTTCGACCCTCTGCCTTGGGTTGGCCCTTTTTGCTTTGCCGGCCGGGTGACCTTTTTTAAAATTTTTGTCTTTGGGGCCTTTTTGGGCCCCCTTCCCGCCCTTTTTTTGGTTTTTGGTTTTGGGGAGTTTGGCCTACAAACTATTTTTTCATTGTGGGGACTTGGGCCCCCCGGAAACAATTTTTTATTTCTTTTTCTTGCTGTTTTCCCGGCCGCCCCTTTTTACCCTAACAAAACGTGTTCATTGGACCCAATTGTTTTGGCCCCCTTTTTGTTTTTTGGGACCCCCAGGGGGAAAGAATTGGCCCCCTTGGGGGGGGGGGGGGTTTTTTTCTTTGGAACCCTTTAAATTTCCTTTTTCCCGCCCCGGGCTGGAAAAACCCCCGGGTGACCCACCCTTTTATTTTTGTTTCAATGTTTGGGGGCCCTGTGTTTTAAAACCTTGGGTTCTTCCCTGTTTCCTTGCGTGGCCGGAACTTTTTCCACGGGGGTTTTATTTTTTTTTGCCCTGTTTTTTGGGGTTCCCCTCCTTGGGGTTCTGTGGGCCCCCTGCCCCCTGGACCCCCCCCCCCCCCCCCCCCCCCCCCCCCCTCTGGGGGATTGTGTTACTTTGGGGCCCCCCCCCAAAAATTTTCCCGGGGGGTTTTTGGGCCCACCCTTCCCCCCGAATTTCTTATTTTTGGGGCCAACTGTTTGGACCCCAAAACTTCTTTGGGTTTGGGTTTGGGTGCTGCCCCCCACCCTCCCCCCCTTTTTTGTCCCCTTTGTCCCAACCTTTTCCCCCCGGTGGCCCTTTTCCCCATGTTTTTGACTTCCCAAAAAATTTCATTGTGCCACTGTCTGACCTCATGCTTTCTGCTGTGGCTGCTGCCCTGAAATACACCTGTGTCCCTTGTCCCCTCTGTGGCCCCTTAAATTCCTGAAAATTTTTGACCAAAGGGGGGGTCCCAAAATGTATTTTGCCACTGTCTGACCTCATTTGCGGGGGGGTTTTGGCTGCTGCCGTGACCTCCAACCCCCCCCCCCCTGGTTTTTCATTGGGGCACTGTCTGACCAAACATGCTGCTGCTTTGTCCCCCGCCCCTTTTTCCTTTTGACCTTAAACCACCCCCGGGGACCTACACACTGTTCATTGTGCCCCTGTTGACCTTTTTGCTGTGCTGTGGCTTTCTGCCATGACCTACACACCCCTTTGTCATTTTTTTTTTTCCCCCCTTTTTTTTTTTTTTTTTTTCTGGACCTTTTTTTCCCCTGCTTTGCCCCCGTTTGGCTGCTGCCGTTCGGGCCCCCCAACCTTTAACCCCCTTTTTTCCCCTTGTGCCACTGTCTGACCTCTTTCTGCTGCTTTTGGCTGCTGCCGTGACCCCCACACTGGGTCATTTTCCCAAATCTGTGGCCCTTTTTCCCTTTTTTTCCACTCTAGAATGTCATTTTGGACTTATGACCCCTTTCTGCTGCCTTTTGGCTGCTGCCGTAAACCTTACCACAACTTTTGTCACTGTGTTGCCCTGAGCCTTGCCCCCTTTTTTTTTTCCCAGGCTGTCGGGGTTGCCCTGAAATTTACCCCGGGTTACAATTTTCCCCCTTCAAGTTTTTTGGTCAGGTTTTGCCCATTAATCCCAGGGAATTTATTGTGGAAGCGATTCTAGAAGCCCCCGGGGAGTCATCTTGCGTGGTATCCTAAAAACAACCCCCCCCCCCCCGCCCCCCCCCCCCCCCCCCCCCCCAAATTTTTGTTAAATTTGGGGGGAAGGGACCAAACCCAAAAGCTCCCTCTGCATATTTTAAACATGGCACAAGGTTTTACCAACCCTGCAGGCTCTGGCAGCCTGGAAATTTGTGTTTTTTAACGTGATTCATTCCCGAAATTAAATTTGGAACGAAAATTATTTTTTTTCGGGAAAAATTTTTTGAAGTTTAAAGAACCCAATTTCGGGAAATTCGGGCCCCTCTCTAGTTTGTAATTTTCTGAATTTATTTTTGCAATTTTTTTTTTTACATCCAAATTTCTGAATTTTTTGGGGTTTTTTTGGTTCCCTTATAAAAAAAATTAAGAATGGCAGGTTTTTCAAATTTCCTTACAAATAGATCCAGGTTTCCCGCTCTGCGCCCCCCAGAAGGCAAGAAAATCGTCCACAAAAGGGACCCAAAAGGCCACTTAGGCTAAAATCAGTTTGGCCCAAAAAAAAAATTTTTGTTAAAATAAAGAATGTACGGTTCGCAAAGCTTGGAGCTTCCCGGCGAGGGCCCCTGGGTTTCCCCTGGCATTGTGCGTTTTCAGGGACTCCCAAAGCGGAAAAATTTTTTAGGGATGAAAAAAAATGAAAGTAAACGCATCAAAAAGGCAATGAATGAATTGGTTAATGTTACCTCATTACTTAAAGCTTCCCTGTGTACAACAAAACCCATCCCTCCTTTTACTCTCCTGCATGCTACCTTTTTGTTCCATTGCAAGAAATTTCCCCTTTTTTTGGAAGGCTATTTGACAAAAGGAAAAGATGGCCCTGCCTTGTAGTGGGCTCCAGTGAAGACCCTTGGGCCCAGGAATCCGTCCCTGGAAAGGTTTGCCAAACTTCATCTCCCCGCAGTGCCCAGGGGGTCTAAAATACCCGGCTTTCCCCGTTACAAAAAAGCTTTGTGGAAAATAATTATGGGTATAGGGAAAAGAATAAAATAAATTTAAATGAAATGGGTCTTTTTTGATCTTTTTGAGTGCAGTCTATTTTCTACCTATAGTCAGCATTTTCAGACTGGTAGAAGCTGAATGAATAGAAAGTGACTGTACACATATATGAATACCACTAGTCATGCTTCCAGTTGTTATAAACTTTAAATACATTAACTACACATAAATTATTTCAGCAGCTCTTTTATTATAGAGGTTTTACCTCCAAAACTGCTGACTTTAGTGCTAAACTGAAGGGAAAAGTAGAAAAAGAGAGATAAGAAAACAGAGAGCTAGAGTAAACTACGTAAGAGCCAAGAGCAATGTGGGGGAGAATTATTGAAGCTTATGTGTGGTAAGAAATATACAGCAAGTTTTTGGTCCTCCACTAAGATATAATCCCATTTTTAGTAGCAAAAAAGCTAAAACACATAAGGGAAACCCCCCGTATCCTTTTTTCGACCTGATTTAAATGTGGGGAAAAGTTTCTATCAAAGAAGACCAAAAGGGCAACCCGATGATTATTAATTTTCAATGACTCCCGGGAAAATCTAAATTTGGGGTAAATTTAAACACATTTTTAAATGTAGTACATTGTAGATTTACAGGATATGCTAGTTGTTTTTTAAAAAATGCATTATTTTGGTATGTTTTTTTCAAGTATCAGGGGAATCAGCTTTATGTCTGATAAAATTTTTTTTAAATTTTTTGGGGGTCATGGCCTTTTTTGGGGGGTTTTTTTTTTTTTTTTTTGGGTTTAAATTGCATTGTTAGGGATTTTTCCCCCGGCCCCGGGTTTGGGGGACGGGGTTTTTTAGATGGTTTGGGGGGGGGGGGGGTTTTTGGGGAGAAACCCTCTGAAAAAAACCCGGGCCCCAAACGAGCACAATGAGCTTCATTTGGAAAAACCCGTGCAGCAAATCCCCACTGCACAAGTTTTTGCCCCTGGGTGCCCCAAAAACATTGGTTTCCCAAATTCTTCCGTCCGGTTTTCAGACGGAATATTTGATGTCTTGGGGGAAAGGGGGGGGGTTTTTTTTCCCCTATCGCAGAGATAAAAAACCCCCCTTTAGGCGGTGGGGGTTTGGGACACAAACCCGGGCAAAATTTCCCGGGCAGATAAAAAAAACAAAACCCGGGATTTGTCCATTGCTGTGTTAGACTGGGGCCCCTTTTAAAAGTTCCCCCCTTTTAAAGTAGAAATTTAATTTAGAAGCAGGACAGGGAAAAGAAAAAAAAAATCATCTTTGTCATTGTTTCTTTTGGAATTTTATCTACAGAGTCCACCATGTAGTATAAATGACATGTTGACTTTGTTTTGTGGATTAGTACATTTATGGTGACATAGTTTTTGTTATTTTTCACTTTATTCAACAAATATAAAAAAATGGGGAAAAAATGTATGGAAAAAAATTTTCTTTTTGTTGGCATGTTTGGGACCCCTTTTTTTTTTGGGTTTCCTTAGATGGGCAAAAAAAATTTTGGCAAATTAACCCCCTTTTCCCCAAAACATTTTTTTGTATGAATTGTTTACATTTTTTAAAAAACTTTATTTACTTTATTTTATTATTTTAAAAGGGGAAACCCTTTTTTTATTTTTTTTTTTTTTCCCGGAGATAAGGGGAAAAGGGGTTTTTTCACAGGATGAAAACAAGGGCCCCCCGCTCATTTAAAAGAATGGTTATCAGGGGAAATTTTATCTTGTTTAAAGAGGGAAAAATAAATATGGGCCTCATGTAATTTTAATTTTTCAGGGTCTAAGGACTTTCTTTATTGAACATAAAGCTTAAAAAAAAAAAAAAACCAAAAAAATTTTTTTTTATCTTTTCAGAGAAATTTTTATGAAATGAGGGGCGCTTTGGTTGGTTCCCGTGGGAAAAAGAAAGTCTTTTAGGCCTTGACGTTTTTTATACATGAGGCCCAAGGTGTCCATCACTTGACTAGAACAGATTTCTGTTCTTAGAAGTAAACAACAGATTTTATTGTTGCATGTTAGTGGCAGAAATTCGAGGAGAAACCTTGAATTTTATGTGTTGATTTTTCCCCCTTATTCACGTGGGGTTTACTACAAAATTTTGGGGGAAAATTAGCCTCATTTTAGTGGGGGAAATTTAAACGCGTTTTGTTTTCTTGGTTAAATTCTTGGGGAGGACTTTCCAAATTTGGGAAAAAGCTTTAAATTAGTGGAAAGCATTTCTGGGAAAAGGGCTTGTTACATTTTGGAGTTTGGGTTCTAATAAAATAAATTGGGAAAGGGTTGGGTTTTGGGAAAAAGAAAAACAATTCTGGGAAAGGGAAAGGATTTCTTGATGAAATCTGTATGAAAATCCATTGTGGGGGATTTTAAATTTAAAAGGGTTTAAAAAAGAAACCAAAACCAAGGGAAAAAATATTGTTTAATTTTACAGAAAATAACTTTATAGGCTAAAACTTTTACACAATGTTATTTGAGGCTTATTTTGCAGTGGTATTTGTAAGCCAAATATTCAAATGGGTCCCAAAAAAAAAAAAGAAGGTCCCCAAGCCTTTTCATACTGTTGCAAAAAAAGGTTTTGTAATTAACTCTGATTTGGAACATTGGTGAAATTGGAGTCACCTTTCGTTTTTTGAAAAATATAAGTATTTTTTAACTTCAACTTGAGAACCCACCTTTAGAACCCCACTTGTTGCAGGTGAAAATGCAACAAAAAGGCAAGTAATTAAAATCCGTGTGGTTTTTAATTGACCCCAATTCTACCCGGTTTTAAAAATAAAGGGTTTTTTTTTCAAAAAAAACCCGCATTCAAAAGCAAAATACATTTTGCTTTTCATGTTTTTTTAATTGCATGCAAAAATAATTTATTTTGGCATTCAAAAGGGTTACAAACCAAATTTTATTACTGCATGTTTTTTTTGTTGAATTTCAGGTGGTTTATAATTAACTTTTAGTTAAAAATTTTTTTTTCAAAATGAAAAAAGGGTTTTTTGTTACAAAACCCATTATTCTTTCAAAAATGCAGTTTGTAACACAAAATGTGCTCCCAGGACTTAGTGCTTTTTATCTCTGCTGTGCCAGAGTCTGTAAGATTTTAGATGAAATAACCTTGGTTTTGATCGGATTTATAGTGTAGTGTATAAACTTGCAAAAGCAATGGATTTCTCCTTCTCTTATTCTAACACAGGTGACGTCTAAATATTTCTATTAGCTATAAAAGAGGATTATTAAAATGTTCCGCATTATAATTTTGTTACAACTCTGTTGTTAAAATAAATACATAGCCCTCCAACTATGCACGTATTTGTTTGCTTATTTGTATTCTCTTATTGCAGTACTTTATGTCAGCTGTGTCCCAAAATGTGTGACGTTTATTCTCCTGGAACAGTCTGTAGCAAGCTATGTGCCGCATACGAATGAGGTTGGCTTCAGCAACCAAGTAGAGTGATATAAAGTGTCTTTGTGTGCGCTGCTTCATTTATCAACTATTTCATTTCTATTAGTATTTCAGTATGAAAAATAATACCTCTAAGGAAATGAAGAAACCATTTCATTCAAACATTGCTTGTTGTGAATTTCATTCCAATAAATATATATTTAAGCCATGACTGACTGCATTCCCTTCCATATTTTCTAATCAATCTTGTAAATGCACTGCTGCTCAACAGTAGCAGGACAACTATTTTGTAAGCATAACAAATATGCATCTAAAGACAACTAATTACAGCTGGGCTTCAGATCATACAGCTAAATATTTGATACATTTTCATAATGTATGAGGTTCATAATATATGACTCTTTATGTGGCTACTAGAAGAATTAAAATGAATTGAAAAGACTGATTATTATGTAGAAATCCAGGTAATCCATTTATATCAAGTTTTGTAGGTCTGTTTTTTGAGGTAACATGAGAAAAAGGTATCACAGTTATACTGAGGTGGAGCCATAGGGGACTATATGGCAAATGTAGTCTGTTTTGGATGTTTGCTCTATTTTTTATTTTTATGTCTTATTTGTAAATAAAACCTATAAGATAGTGAAATAGAGTAAACCTAGTCCTGCAGAGACTATGCTTGCTCTGTTTTATTATTTAGCTCAACCTCAGAATCCACTGGGATTGCTTTTTCACAGTATCCTAATAGATAATAGTGATGGAGCCACACAACATGTTGCTACTGGGGTTTAATTCCAAGGGGTTTTCTTCTTATTGCTTGAAACTGTATATATGAGGTCATTTTTCTACAAGACACATTCAATGCAATTTCCTGAGCATATAGGCCACTCAAGCTATACCAGCAGTCCCAGGCAAAAAGTGAATTCAGCTTTCTTTCTGAGTTTAAATTAAGTTTTATGATTAAAGGGGTAGTCCAGCTTACAAAATTCTACTTTAAACACACCATTAGATAATTATGATTTAAAAGAGGTCAATTCCTGATTCTAGATTGTAAATGGAGGATCCTATGTTATCTGCACATTGCTGTTACCTTTCATTGTAATCCTAACCATGATGTCAATAAACAGACTTCTGAAAAGTGAACTCTACAGAACAGGAAGTGGATCAGAATATTATTAGGTTTACTGGTCTAGGTGAAAACTGCAGGATTCAGGGATTATTTTATATATAGATAGTGACATGGAAAATGAAAAAAATCACCAAAAATTTCTTTAAAAATATATTTAGCATCGAAACACTATATAAAAAAATTATGATGAGACATTTCCTTTAAAGGGAACCTGTCACCTAGCTTATGATGCCTTTGCTGAAGACAGCATAAGGTAGTATAATCCACCCTGTTTTCAGGGACGTGCCCTTATGCTGTAAAGTGCAATTGTTTAAGAGAATTTAGGGCCACATGCATGAAAACTTTCTAGGTCTAAGACTTTCTTTGTTGTCCATATTAACCAATCAGAGCTACTTTTTATTTTATATAGTGGTCTGGAAAAATAAAATGGGAGCTGTGATTGGTTGCAACAAAGAAATTCTTAGAACTAGCCAGTTTTCATATATGTCTCCGTTAATACTCAAATCTGATAGAACATAGCCCGCTCTGCCAGAGATAAGTTCATTTTATTCATGAGCCTGTGTTAGCCCTGTTAAAGGGGCTCTTGCTGAGGCAGACATGAGTCAAAGATGAACATTTCATTTGCTGCAAAGAAAAGGTCTTGCTGGCAGTGGCTTCCCATTGGCAAGATCAGATGATTGGCTAGATGGAAGCAGAGACAAATATTTTGTTTTTTAAAATTTTTCGGTATGTGTTCTCTGTTACGAAGATTAAACTGGAGATATGACTAAGCAGTCATTTTAAAATAAAGTTTATTCACCAAACATTAACCAAGTTATCTTTGGGCTAGTTGTGTATCAATTGTCTAAGGTTAGAAAATAGACCAATAGAAATGTTCTTTTTCCACATATCAACTTTTTCTTTATGGAATTTTTATTAATTATATCCATACATCATATACATCTTTAAAAGAACTCCATATACATATCCAGCATAACGTTGCTAAAAATCATAGGAAATAGTGCTTGAGGAAGGGGCGTATTATAACCCTGAAACATTGCACAGGTGTGCAGCACGGCCTGAAAGTCCAAGCTGCTCCTCATTACCGGATTGGGATTCAGGCTAAGGACTGACTGAAAACAGAACATAAAATAAGTATACCTCTATTTAATATGATTTTTAGCAATGTTATGAGGGATATAGTGCATTAAAAGATTTTTTATGATACATAGATGTAATTACTAAACATTCCACAAAGAAATGTTGATATATGGAAAATTAGATTTCTATTGGTCTATTCTCTAATTGTTGCATATTGAATTATTGAGTATTGGAGGAAGCTCTACGTTATTGACCTAGTGGTGATTATGCTTTGAACATTTAAGCTGAATGGACTTTTTTGGTTTAAAATGTCAATTGCCTAAGACCAGGTTCAGATCTGCATCATAGGTTTTATCTGGAGCCTCCATAGAAATTTCTGTTAAACATTCTGGAAAAATATAGCACAGTATATAGTGCTAGTCTAGTCATCTTTTTTGTTAAAAATTAGGGATTTCATGAGGGTAACCCAACCGATCATAATGCAGTCAATGGCCATTGATGTTTGTCATGTAACAGACCCCATGCTGCCTCTGTAATAGAGGTCCAGACTGAACCTCCAAAACAGATGTGAACTAGACCTAATAACCGCATCTAAGGTTCTTACCAATGTATGTTATACCCCCTGGTTTACTTATCATAGAGGTAGTCATGCCACTGAACTAGTTCTTTAGAGCAGTAGTAGCATTATTGCATCTTAATTAACCTAATATTTCTGAAAAGTTGCTTTGTTACTCCCCACCATTCCCCTGAAATTGTCCAAGGATTCATAACAATGTTATGGTTTGTAATGTTGCAGGTCAGCACAAGATAAAAAACAAAACAAAAGAGGGTGCCTCTAGACACTCCTGTCTACTAATGGCTGTAAAAAAGAGGCCTCTAGAGTTAGAATGGGAAACCTTTTTAAACATTGATTTATCACATCTCAGAGGTCATCTTATGGACCATAGTCACATTCTTATCAAATACAGTGACTCACCTGGTGTTACAGACCGGACAACAACTGGTTTTTCACTCCCTGCAACAAACCCAAAACCAAGAACTGGATCTCTTCTCATCTCCACATTTCTGGGTGTGGGAGGGTTAATTTGGCAGCTTTCAATTCGGGGATCTTCATATGTTTGTGTCAAGTGACTGTGGAAAAATTTATAATAAATCATACTGTTCAGTTATTTTGTTTGTAGCCCTATAACACACAGATCAATCAGAATTCTATAAAACATTTTAAAGTACAACCTTATTATTCACATTAGTGGTTTGCCCATTACTTGTGTTCTGCAATTACACATTTAGTACCGAGGACATAACAAAAAGTATTAATTATCCGAATACATCTAGCCCAGAAGAAACTGTGTGTTAAACTTAATTTAGGAGATTCTGATGGTGTGGAAAATGTTATATAATTAGCAATTAAGATTAGAAACATCTATTGTGTATTTAAAAAACACCCAAAATACTGGAAGCAATTCTCTACAGCTTATACACAATGACTGGAAGTTATTCACAGAGCCAAAATGAACAAACTAAACCCATATCTATTTTTATTTGATTTAAGTATGAAGTTTGATGCTATTATAAAGATAATATTGAAAGATAGTATAAATGTATTAATTCCCCACTATCATCAAGATAAAAAACCTAGACATAAAGACAGAGGAAACTTAAAACCTAAGTTTAACTGAGAATTTGTGGCTGGACTTGTGAAGCTAATTTACCCATGAGCTTAATGCAACTTGACAGTATAGAAGGTTTACAAAAAAGAATTAATAGACTTCATTTATCCCACCGCGTGCAGCACAGACAACAGTTAGATGGGCTGGGAGCGACTCAATAAGGTTCTGGTAAGTTGTCACAGGTATCTGAAGTCATGATGACTGCAGTGCATCCCACAGCTGTGGGCGGTGTGTGGGGGAAGATCCATAGAGTAAAATCAACCATTGAGGTGTTCCCGCGGATGTTCAATTAGGTTTAGGTCTGCCGATTTAAGGGGTCAAGGTAGTACTTGGAAGTCTTGGTCATGATCTTTCATCCAATGTTTGACATTTCTAGCCATGTGACATGTCGCATTGTTCAATCTTCCCCAGAGGAGACCATTGCCATGTATGGTTGTCCATAATCTGCAAAGTTGGATAAATACCCAAGTCTATTGAGAGTGCCTTCCATATGTATGAGTGAGCCTAGAGATGGCTACAAAAACATTCCCCAGACCATAATAAGCCTATGCTGACCTCTTAGATAAATAGCACATGGTGCTCTACAGTTCCCGTGTCGCTTGTCCGCAGTATCGCCCTTTGTCCACTTACAATACATTTTCACCACAGCAGCATAAGAACACTTCACAAACTGAACCCTTTCAGAAATACTGCTCTTCTTGGTGTGAAAGCCAATAATAATCCTGTTTTTCAAGTCTGATAAGTTGCCCCTTTTACCCATGACCACAATGAGAGATATGTGTACAGACAGCCTAACGCACTTTAAAGGGGTTGTCTCACAACAGGCTTTTGCATTCATCTTGTGCAGGGAGTGACAGATGTGTGTGACAGCAGTTAGGGATCTTGGTGGGCCAGACCGAGAAGATGTATTTTCAGGGCCCTCTTAAAACTGTGAGGGTTGTGAATGTGCCTGATCGCCCGCGGTAGCATATTCCAGAGAATTGGTGCCGCACGTGTGAAATCTTGTAGGCGGGCATGGGAGGTTCGGATGATTGAGGAATGTAGTCTGATATCATCAGCAGAGCGGAGAGCACGGGTAGGGCGGTAGACAGAGACTAGGGAGGAGATGTAGGGAGGAGCAGCGCTGTGGAGAGCTTTATGGGTGAGAGTGCTGAGTTTATACTGTATCCTGTACTGGATGGGCAACCAGTGCAGTGACTGACACAGGGTAGAGGCATCAGTATAGCGGCTGGAGAGAAAGACAAGCCTGGCTGCTGCATTCTGGACAGATTGGAGAGGGGAGAGTTTGCAGAGAGGGAGACCGATAAGCAAGGAGTTGCAGTAGTCAAGACGAGAAAGAATAAGAGCAGTAATGAGAGTTTGAGTCGTTTCCACAGTGAGAAATGGACGGATTTTGGAGATATTCTTGAGGTGCAGGTGACAGGAGCGGGCAAGGGATTGGATATATGGGAAGAAGGTCAGATCAGAATCCAATAAAACCCCTAGACAGCGGGCCTGCTGCCTAGGAGAAATGGTGGTACCACATACAGAAACAGAAATAGCAGGGGGGGGGTTGGTTAGTAGATGGCGGAAAGACAAGAAGTTCAGTCTTAGTGAGGTTTAGTTTCAGATGGAGAGAGGACATGATGTCAGAGACAGCGGACAGACACCCATATGTGTGTTTATATGGGTGGGGGGAGCAGAGTGTATTATATATGTGTTATATGGGTGGGGGGAACAGAGTGTATTGTATGTGTGTTATATGGGTTGGAGAGCAGAGTGTATAGCTCTAGAAGACAATCCCAGATTAGCTTATAGCTGCTATACTAAATGATTTAGGTAATACAAACCAATTACAAAAGTGCTTATTTATACTGTTCCCATCATTACACATATGATCTTTGTAGCGAGAAAACCCCTTTAAGTACCCACCAAGGCAGTTTACAAGTGACTTCTTTCATGAGCTAAGTGCTGCCAACATCAAAACTTGGAAGTGGTCATAATAATTTGACATGACTGTGTGTATGTTATATTATAACTCTAAGAAATATTTTCTCTCATCAATCAATCTACCCATGCAATACTTCATATAAATGTATATAACATGATACATGTATGCTTTCATTTTTTTAGATTTGTCTCTGGTTTATCTACTTAATCTAGTTTAAAGAATCATCCCTGAATAAAAGGAGTAATTAATTTACAAAATGTAGATACACTTCAATTCTGTGAAAACTTTATTGCTGATCTCACTTCAGGCCAATTTGTATGTGTTTATAGTTGAAATCAATACATTTAGAACACCTAGATGGAGATTTGCTATTATGACCTTCCTTAAAGGGGTTGTCTCACTACAAAGATTGGCTTTAAACATGTAAAGACCGCTAATTGAAAAGTTTTTCCAAATATATTGCTTATTTTTTTGGCCTTGTTGAGGAGATAAGAATTTGTCAGCTCTGAGTGAACACAGGTTTCTCTAGGTTACCGCTCTCCTCTCCCCTTCTCTCTATGCTCTGTCTTATCTGATAGCAGAGATGATGACAGGTGGGGCTGCTCACAGCTGAAAAACAGTGTGCTATGTTTGTTTACTTTGAGCTCTGTAACTCTCTGCACTTATAGATAACATCTCATGCTCTCATGTCAGTGCTATTAGAAGAGCTGTGAATGCCGAGTTGATTCGCTAATCACTGCCACAGAAGCAGCTTAAGCCTGACCAGGAAGAAAAAGCATGCATGAATCTGAATCTGCTTTTGGCTCTGAAGCAGCGTGGTGCGACAACTCCTTTAAGGCAGCAATGTAAACAATCGTAAAGGGGTTGTTTCACTACATTGATTCATCTTACCTCAGTCCTGTTTTCTTGGTTTCATTTTGAATTCAGGGGCGTGATTACTAGGCTGCAGTAGAAACCAAGTCTGTAGCTATAGCAACCAGTGTTGGCAGCCTATCATGAGAGATTGAACAGGTCTGCAGCTATAGCGACCTGAGGACATATATTGCAAAGTGATTTGCTTTTTTATGTTAAAGATCTTACAAAGCAATCATTGTAGTGAGACAACCCCTTTAATACACTGATATTTTTGTACATTGAGTTTTGCATTATGTCAAAAGTAAGATGTAAAGAAGGTGGAAAAAATTATCCAGTTTATCATTGTAGAGAGCAAAATGAAAGTATATGCTTCTTTTAATCAGAGAGATATTTATGGTACAGACTAGAGAATTTGGAAAAGAGCACTTCAATTACTTAAAAATGCTGCAGTAGAATTGTCTGGCTCCGACGACTTAATCACATATAAAATCCGAATGAAGCATTAAAAATCAAAACAGACTGTGTCTTTATTCCAAATGGAATAGATCATATGGTCTTCAGCTTTTGCCTTTACAATGTTTGAAAAGTGATTATTTCATTATTGACATATTCTTAATATGATAGATCTGTATTCTATAAATAACATAATGTACAACAAATTAAATTAAAAACATTAGCCATAGAGAGACATAGTTTGAAATTCGTGGGCCATGCTTTTATACTGGTTCCCTAGCTGCAATGTGACAGTTCCACTTTGTGATGTGATTACATTGTATGGAATCTATTTATAATATTATCAACTTCTAAAGTAAAAAGCATCACCAAGCAATTAACATAAGTTACTGAACCTTTACATATGGCACCGTTGTGCTCTACAGCAGGAGCAATTAGTTGTTTACATGAAAGATATCAGCAGAAGATGAATGTATTCAATTGCTTTTATATGTATTCCTCATCCTTTTAACTGCACATAAATATCTTTATGTGCACATACAGACCAAATCTATTCTGCAAATGTATCTCTCAAATGGTTGCTAGGTGTTCAATAAAAGAACCTAACTATATAACTATATAACTATATATAAAATACATACATACTTACAGTTGAAACCAGAAGCTTACATACACTATGTAAAAGGACACAAATGCATGTTCTTTTCACTATCTGACAAGAAATCAGAATAAACCTTAGCTGTTTTAGATCAATTAGGATTACCACAATTATTTATATTTGCCAAATACCAGAATAATGAGACAGAGATTATTTTGAAGGCATTTTTATTACTTTATGCAAAGTCAAGAGTTTACATACATTTCATTAGTATTTGGTAGCATTGCCCTTAAACTGTATGACTTGGGTCAAACGTCACCTTGCTCACACCTGCCTTTTCAGCTTTGCCCACAAATTTTCAATAGGATTGAGATCAGAGCTTTGTGAAGCCAACTCCTAAACATTGACTTGGTTATCCTTAAGTCACTGCCAATTTGGCAGTCTCTTTCGGATCATTGTCCATTTGGAAGAACCCATTTCCACCCAAGCTTTTACTTCCTGGCTGATGTCTTGAGATGTTTCTTCAGTATTGCCACATAATCTTCTTTCCTCATGATGCCATCTATTTTGTGAAGTGCACCAGTCCCTCCTGCAGCGAAACAACCCCACAACCTCCACAATGGTCATTATGGCCAAACAGTTTTGTCAGACCACAGGACGTGTCTCCAAAAATGTAGGTCTTTGTTCTTGTGTGCATTTGCAAACATTAATCTGGCTTTTATGTTTCTTTTGTATTAATGGCTTCTTCCTGGCAGAATGACCTTTCAGTACTCATTTTACTGTGGATAATGACATAATCTTACCAGCTTCCACCAGCATCTTCACAAGGTCTTTTGCTTTTGTTCTTGGGTTGATATGCACATGTCGGACCAAAGCATGTTCATCTCTGAGACACAGAACCCATCTCCTTCCTGAGCGGTACGATTGATGGACATTCCCATCTTGTTTGTACTTGCGTATTATTGTTTGTACAGATGAACGAGGCACCTTCAAGTATCTGGAAGTTGCACCCAAGGATGATCCAGACTTGTGCAAGTCCACAATTCTCTTCTGATATCTTGGCTGATTTCTTTAGACATTCCCATGATGTTATACACAGAAGCAGTGTGTTTCTGGTGTACGTTAAAAAACAGCCACAATTTTGTCTCTAATTAACGCAGATGTTGCCAATAAACCTATCAGAAGCTTCCAAAGTCATGACATCTTCATATTGGCTGTCCCAAATTGTTTAAAGGCATAGTAATCCTAGTGTATGCAAACTTTTGACTTTGCAGAAAGTAATAAAAATGCCTTGAAAATTCTCCCTTTCATTATTCTGGCATTTGGCAAATATAAACAATTTTGTTAATCCGAATTGACCTAAAATGGGTAAAGTTTATTCTGATTTCATGTCGGACAGGGAGAAAAACATTCATATGTGTCTTTTTATAGAGTATATTTAATTTTCAGATTTTAACTGTATATATATATATATATATATATATATATATATATTATATATATATATATATATATATTTATATATATATATATATATATATATATATTATATAATATATATAAAATGGAAGCACCACCATAGAAAAAATATTATACAAACGGGTGCAAGCAGATAAAGACCTCCATCTGAAAGTCCATTGAATATATATATATACAGTTTGTTTGATGCTGTTTTGGCAGTGGAAATGCTCCGAAAACTGCTTCGAAAAAAGCGTTACAGTCAGCCGTGTGAATATATATATATATATATATATATATATATATATATATATTGATTGCAGAGGTAAGAGTATGTTTATACAGCTGACTTTGACGCTGTTTTCGAAGCAGTTTTCAGAGTATTTCCACTGCCAAAACAGCATCAAAACCTCGCCTGAAACACGCTTCTTCAGAAGTGGATTTAGACGCGTTTCTCAGTGCTTTTTTTTGGATAAGGTTTTAGGTAAGGTTTTGGATGAGGTTTTCAACACTGTTTTCACCCATACAAATTAATAGCAGGTAAGAAAACATGCCGAAAAATTTAAAAAAACCGCATAAAAAAATCGTTTGGGTGAACATACCCCATTTCTCTTTTTTAAATGACACAGCCACAAACTTAAAAAGAACCTAAGAATTTAAAAAGGTTATGTCCCCCTTGCTGAGCACATACAAGCTAGTAAAGAATGCTGTTTCAGCGTGGGCCCTTTTTCTGCAAATGCTGTATTTTTAGTTTTAAATGCTTAAATCGCATTTTTCAGTCAAAAAAGAGTCATGAAAAAATCAGGTTTTTTCAACCCCCGCCCACCGAGGGAGCCCCACTCACCTAACTGATAAACCTATTACTTTTTAATAGGTAGAAAAAATTAAAAAACTGTCAGTGGGTGGGGTAGCCTTTGGGGGGGGGGGCTAAACACCTGCTCATGAGTAAGATTTTAGTATTAAATGCTTAAAAAAAAAGCATTTACGAATAAAGCACGCCCGGAAACCGCATGTCTGACACTAGCTTGTGCTGTCCTCAGTAAGGGGAGCATAACCTATGTGACAGGTTCCCTTTAAATGTATTTTATGTGATAGAACAACATAATGCAGCATGTATTTGTGAAGTTTAAAGAAAATGAAAACAGGGTTTTTCCACTTGTCAAAAATTTAAAAAAAGTTTAAATAAAGTGGGGGGCTTTAATGTATTCAGCTCCCCCGACTCAATACTTTGTAAGACCGCCTTTAGCTGTAGTTACCACTGCAAGTCTATTGGGGAAAGTCAAAAACCCAGTTTTCTAATCTAGGGGGCGGGAATTTTTTGGAACCTTTTCTTTAGGGCAAAGTGGCTGTAGCTCAGTCAGATTGGTTGTGGAACACTTGTGAACAGCAATTTTCAAGTCATGCCACAGATTCTTTATGGGATTTAGGTCTGGACTTTGGGCCATTTTAACACGTGAATATTTTTTTATTTAAATTATTGCATTGTAGCTTTGACTGTTTGCTTAGGGTCGTTGTCCTGGTGGAAGGTGAACATATGCCCCAGTCTCAAGTCTTTTGCAGCCTCTAAAATGTTTTCCTCCAGGATCGCCTTGTATTTTACTCTATCCATCTTCCCATCAACTCTATCCAGCTTCCCAGTCTCTGCTGAAGCAAAGCATCCCCACAGCATGATGCTGACATCACCATGCTTCACGGTGGGGATGGTGTGTTCTGAGTGATGGCATTTTGGCATTTACATTTACAAGTTACATTTAGGTTTCATCTGACCAGAGAACTTTCTTCCACATGCTTACTGTGTTCCCTCCATAGCTTTTTGCAAACTGCAAATGGGACTTCTTATGACTTTCTTTCAAAAGGGGCCTTTATCTTGCCCCTCTTCCACAAAGGACAGATTTGTGGAGTACATGACTAATAGTTGTCCTGTGGATAGATTTTCCCACCTGAGATGTGGATCTCTTCAGCTTCTTCAAAGTGACCTTGTCCCCTTAGCTGCTTCTCTACTTAGTGCTCTCCTTGTCATTGCTATCAGTTTAGCTGGACAACCATGTCTTGGTAGGTTACCAGTTGTGACATACTCCTTCCATTCCATTCCGCACTCCTTCAATTATGGTTTGAACATTGCTCTGTGATATGTTCAGAGCTTTGGCTTTTTTTCTAAAACCTAACCATTCATTACAATTTGTCACAACTTTATCTCTGAGCTTTTTGCTGTGTTTCTTGGTTTTCATGATGCTGTTTGTTTACCAATGTTCTCTAACCAAACTCTAATGCCTTTATAAAGTAGCTGTAGTTATACTGAAAATATATTACATACAGATAAACATTTCTTACTAATCAAGTGATTAGGCAATTGGTCATACTGGATTTATCAAGAGGCTAAATACATATGCACACCACATTTTTCAGTTTTTTTCTTTTGCAAACATTTGGAAAAGTACATATAATTTACTTTACACATCACAAATACTTGCTACTTTGTGTTGCTTTATCACATAAAATATCAATAAAATACATTTGTTTATGGCTCTTACATTAAAAAATGAGGAACAGTTTAAGGGGCATGAATACTTTTCCAACCCACTTTCTACAGTGCCTTGTTCAAGAAATGCTAACAATAATAATGATATATATATTTGGCGTTCTGGGGCATGACGCGACACTTCCGAATAATCCGAGGCATGCATGAATGCCGGTCGGCAAAGTGAGGCGCATTGCAGCTCCGATAGGCAGACCTAGGTGTAAAACATTAGCTGAAAAAGAGCTCAAACCTTCTAAAAACATAAATAAATAAAAATCACTAACAACGTGTTTGTCGCCGTCACTACATCTGGAATTGCGATATAGAAAATTGCCGGGAATTACAGTAATTCAAATTCTGTAAGCTCTTCTCATTGGTCGGCATAAACCAGCCAATCAGGATAGGAGCGACAGTGACCCATTATAAGCGATGGAGAAGTATTGACCAATCAAAGGAAAAGGCAGGACAGTTCAAAATACAGTAAAAAATGAAGAAAAGAGCTGATTGGTTGAACTAGCGGGGGCTTGGCTATCCCGGCCAATCAGAGCACGAGCTATTTTGTCCCATTATAGTCTATGGAGAGCTGGGGGCAATGAATTCTCAGCTTCGTGAGGCATGGAGTATTAGTAAATAAATTGTTTTTATTAAGTGTAAAACATTCTCTGTAAAAGAGCTAAACTCTTCTATAAACATACATAAATATAACCAATAACAACGCGTTTGTCGCCATCACCGGCGCAACATCAATAATTGGGATATTAGAAATTGCCGCGAAATACAGTAATTCAAATTCTGTAAGCACTTCTCATTGGTCAGCATAAACCAGCCAATCAGAATAGGCGCGACAGTGACCCATTATAACCTATGGAGAAGTATTGACCAATCACAAGAAAAGGCGGTACAGTTCAAAATACAGTAAAAAAGGTAGAAAAGAGCTGATTGGTTGAGCTAGCGGGGGCTCGCCTATCTCGGCCAATCAGAGTGCGAGCTACTTTGTTCCATTGTAGTCTATGGAGAGATCGGGGCAATGAAATCTTGGCTCCCAGCTCCGTGAGGCATGGAGTATGATTAAAAAAATCATTTTTATTAGGTGTAAAATATTATCTGAAAAAGAGCTAAAACCTTCTATAAACATACATCAACTCCCTAACAACTCGTTTGTAGATGAGACCGGCGCTACATCTGGAATTGGGATATTGTAAATTGCCAGAAAATACAGTAATTCAAATTCTGTAAGCGCTGCTCATTGGTCGGCAGAAACCAACCAATCAGAATAGGAGCGACAGTGAACCATTATAACCTATGGAGTAGTGTTGACCAATCAAATGAAAAGGTGGGACAGTTCAAAAACAGTAAAAAAAGGCAGAAAAGAGCTGATTGGTTGAGACCAGGCGGCAGATACGAATCCACCAATCATATGTAGTGCGTCTATTTTGAGTGTAGCAAGAAGGGCGCGATAGAAGGGCGCCCTAAAAGTTATTACTGTCTATGGGAAATATTCTAGTACTGTGATTGGTTGGGGGAAAGTGGGGCTCATCCTGCTTAGTCAATCAGCGGGTGAGCTACTTATCTCATAGAGTTTTATGGGGAAAAGAAATGCAGAGCGAGCTCTGTTTGTGATTGGCTAAGTTAAAAGAGGCGCGGTTATTTGGGCCAATGGGAGAGCGAGCGACGATCTTATGGGTTTTCTAATGCAATCTATAATAAAACTGTACATGCCCGAAATAAAATGATAAGACTCACGAAGTTGTACTGATCGCTATATAAAATGAACAATAATATGGGGGTAACGAAAATAAACTAATAAATATTAATTCAATAAATTCATTTATATTTCTTTATTTTCGTAAGCCCCATATTATTGATCATTGGCTAACGAAATTAAAGAAATAAAAATGAACTCATTTAATTCAAATATTACATAAACAATATAAACATAAATATTACATAAACAATAAGCATGTCTCAACAATACTAAGAATCTAATAATAGATAAAAGATTAACCAATTTTCTGCATCTTTTCATATAAAAACAACTGTAGAGCACATAAAGCAAATACAAACTATAACTATTATGCTTTATATTTTGTTATGTTATATTGTTATTTCCTGATAGGCATATTTAGTTTGCCAATATAAGGTAATTTTTAGCACCTTGGGAGAATTTGGTTGACACCATCTGGAAGAGCATATGCTGGGGAAAATGACTATTTGGCTTTGAAAAATGCATCAGAGTTTAAGGTAATTTCAAAACATATATTTATGTATGATTAAGACTAGTTGATGATGCACTGCAGATTTCAGTATGGCATTTCAGAAGTGAATATAGCTTAGTGTGTGTTCATTTTACTAATCACCATGCTGAGCATAAAGTCATTTACTTTTAACTTCATTTTTAATTATCTAATATAAGAAGTAAGCCACATGGAACCAAAATATGCAAATATATCATTTTGCACAAAGTGGAAGGAAAACAAATGTTCAGATAACAGAAATAAAGAAATATGTCCCTTTACAGCTGACAAATATTGGCAAGACTTTTTAGGAAACTTAAAGCGGTATTTCAATATTGCAAAGGCGAAGTAGAGGCGGCACTCACTTGTTAAGAAAACAGACTTCTTTATTCCAACTGCAGCAAAATCAGGACGGATGACCCAGCAACGCCCAGCGGTATTTCTCTTTCAATGATCAGCTTTAAACATGTAGGCAAAAGTTAATAAAGACTATTACAAAATATTTAACTGTTCTGATTTTGCTTTTCTTCAGAGTTAGGAGCAGATTTTATCTCCTTTTATTGCACTACAAAATTTGAAGAAAGATTTGTTAATCCTTGATTTTATCCATGAAGCAGTGGGCAGGTACAGATTCTGCAAATCATTTGCTGAGGTAAAGGAAATTCAGCAGTCTAAGAAGACCTTTTCTATGAGTACACTTTTTTAAAATTCTTAAGACAGGCCTGCAAAACTCATGTATACCATTTAAGACCTGGCACATCCAACATATCTCAGGCAGGTGATAAAAAAAATTATTACTCCTTCTTGTTCACATGAAAAGCTCTACGCATGGATCAGGAAGACAAATCTTTGATGCTAAGGCCTTTAATGTATTCCTAAAGTCTAAAAGATTCCATATAGAGGGTAAGTTGAACTTCATTGTCAAAAAGCAATAAGCTGAAAACAGATTTATTGAGATAGAGTTCCATTCAGTTTTAATAGCTACAAAACACAGATCACTCTTATCATTTCATTGGAGAGACAGAATTTACCATGAAGTGCTATGATAGTTTCTCCAATGCTTCACACATCTTTACAAGAGTCATGAAAGTGTTGGTCACAACAAGAGATCATCATGTATTACATGTCTAATATACCTAGATAACCTTCAAGTGTTTCATACAAATGTAGTAGAGTCAATCCTCCAAACCAGTGTAATTATCCAAATGAATGTCCCACTGTCATTGCCTTGAAGACTGGATTTCGTTTCATTGTGGCAAAATCAGTCTTACTGACAATGCAATGTTTCTGTGTTTTCAAGACTACTTCATCACAGCTGTTCCAAAGGACAAATGGTCAATGATTCCAGCTCACCTCTCAAACATACTGTGCAAAGTACGTATATCAGCAAGAGAGTAAGCCAGCCTAATAGGAAAACTGAAGAAATACTCGATCCAGCAATTTCCAAACTCTCGTTTCCTTTTTGAATAAAACTTGTAGTTTATTAATCCACATTAAAAACCTAAGAAAGGTAACAAAATAGTGGTACACCGGTACCACTATTTCTTCTTCTTTGTATACAAATATATGGGAGAGACTGACCCCGGACTCCCTCACGTTCCGTGCAACCACTTCTCGTCCAAATAAGTGAGCTGAAACTTTTCATTGTTTCAATAGGAAAACTGAGTGCAAGGCAACCAGGAGTACACTCTACTAAGGCAGACAGGAAAGGGAGCACTGTAGTCCATCCAGCTTGGGAAAACAAGCAAAATAGAAAAAAAGAAAGAGATACAGAAAGAAAATGATTAGAGATGGGCGAATTTCCCGAAATTCGGTTCGTTCACTTCGCCGAATTTCTCGGCAAAAAATAACTGCGGGACGAATCACGTAAAAAAACAGCTATTTCCAGGCTGCACAGAGCCTGCAGGGTGCTGTAGAACGTTGTGCCATGCATAAATATGCAGAGGGAGCTTGGTTTGGTCTTCATACAATGTTGTGTTTTAGTATGACACGCACATGACTGCCGCCGCTTTTAAAGAATCGCTTCCACTAAAAAAATTCCCTGGGCACTTAAGAGGGCAAAACTGACCAAAAAACTGAAGGGGGAATGTAGCCTGATAAAGTCATGGCAACGACAGCTGGAAAAAAACAAGCTGAGTGCTCAGGTGGCAACATCAGTGACAGAGTGTGGAGGTGACGGCGGCAGCCACAGCAGCATGAGGTCAGAGAGTGGCACAATGACATTCTGGAGGTGGCAAAAACCGGAGTAGGCCAAAGAGTGGCACAATGACACAGTGTGGGAGTTGACGGGCATCAACAGCAGCAGCAGCATGAGGTCAGACAGTGGCCCCAAAGACTTCTAAAAGGTGGCAAAAACAGGGGTAGGCCACAGAGTGGCACAATGACACAGTGTGTAGGTCACGGCAGCAGCCACAGCAGCAGCATGAGGTCAGACAGTGGCACAATGACAGAGTGTGTAGGTCACGCATCAGCCACAGCAGCAGCATGAGGGCAGCAGTGGCACAATGAGGTGTGTAGGTCACGGCAGCAGCCCAGCCAGCAGCATGAGGTCAGACAGTGGCACAATTGACCAGGTGTGTAGGTCACGGCAGCAGCCACAGCAGCAGCATGAGGTCAGACAGTGGCACAATGACACAGTAGTGTAGGTCACCGGCATCAGCCACAGCAGCAGCATGAGGTCAGACAGTGGCAGAATGACAGTGTGTAGGTCACGGCAGCAGCCACAAACAGCAGCATGAGGTCAGACAAATGGCACAATGACATTCTGGAGGTGGCAAAAACAGGAGTAGGCCACAGAGTGGGACAATGTCACAGTTTGGAGGTCACTGCAGCAGCCACAGCAGCAGCATGAAGTTTAGACAGTGGCACAATTGACAGAGTGTGCAGGTCACGGCATCAGCCACAGCAGCAGCATGAGGTCAGACAGTGGCACAATGATAGTGTTAGGGCACCGGGAGCAGCCACAGCAGCAGCATGAGGTCAGGGCAGTGGCACAATGACATTCTGGAGCTGGCAAAACAGGAGTAGGCCACGAGTGGGACAA
The DNA here is from genome assembly GCA_025379985.1 of Phyllomedusa bahiana. NCBI lineage: Eukaryota > Metazoa > Chordata > Amphibia > Anura > Hylidae > Phyllomedusa > Phyllomedusa bahiana. The sequence continues at coordinate 72,019 of JAODAL010011083.1, read as the reverse complement.
TGACACCCGTGTGGAGGTCACGGCAGCAGCCACAGCAGCAGCATGAGGTCAGACAGTGGCACAATGACAAGTGTGTAGGTCACGGTAATCAGCCACAGCGCAGCATGAGGTCAGACAGGGGCACAATGCCACAGTGGGGTAGGTCACGGCAGCAGCCAGAGTAGCAGCATGAGGTCAGACAGTGGCACAATGACAGTGTGTAGGTCACAGCAGCAGCCACAGCAGCAGCATGAGGTCGACAGTGGCACAAATGACATTCTGGAGGTGGCAAAAAACAGGAGTAGGCCACCGAGTGGGACAATGACAAGTGTGGAGGTCACGGCAGCAGCCACAGCAGCAGCATGAGGTCAGATAGTGGCACAATGACAGAGTGTGCAGGTCACGGCATCAGCCACAGCAGCAGCATGAGGTCAGACAGTGGCACAATGACAGTGTGTAGGTCACGGCAGCAGCCACAGCAGCAGCAGAGGTCAGACAAGTGGCACAATCACATTCTGGCGGGGGCAAAAACTGGAGTAGGCCACAAAAGTGGGACAATGACACAGTGTGGAGGTCCCCGGCAGCAGCCACAGCAGCAGCATGAGGTCAACAGTGGCACAATGACATTCTGGAGGTGGCAAAAACAGAAGTAGGCAACAGAGTGGGACAATGACAAAGTGTGGAGGTCACGGCAGCAGCCACATCAGCAGCCTGAGGACAGACAGTGGCACAATGACAGAGTGTGTAGGACACGGCATCAGCCACAGCAGCAGCATGAGGTCAGACAGTGGCACAATGACACAGTGTGTAGGTCACGGCAGCAGCCAGAGTAGCAGCATGAGGTCAGACAGTAGCACAATGACAGTGTGTAGGTCACAGCAGCAGCCACAGCAGCAGCATGAGGTCAGACAGTGGCACAATGACATTCTGGAGGTTGCAAAAACAGGACTAGGCCACAGAGTGGGACAATGACACAGTGTGGAGGTCACGGCAGCAGCATGAGGGCGACAAATGGAACAATGACACAGTGTGTAGGTCACGGCGACAGCCAGAGTAGCAGCATGAGGTCAGACCCGTGGGGACAATGACAGTGTGTAGGTCACGGCAGCAGCCACAGCAGCAGCATGAGGTCAGACAGTGGCACAATGACCTTCTGGAGGTGGCAAAAACAGGGTAGGCCAAGAGTGGGACATGACACAGTGTGGAGGTCACGGCAGCAGCCACAGCAGCAGCATTTAGGTCAGACAGTGGCACAATGACATTCTGGGGGTGGCAAAAACAGAAGTTTGGCAACAGAGTGGGACAATGACAAAGTGTGGAGGTCACGGCAGCAGCCACATCAGCAGCCTGAGGTCAGACAGTGGCACAATGACAGAGTGTGTAGGACACGGCATCAGCCACAGCAGCAGCATGAGGTCAGACAATGGCACAATGACACAGTATGTAGGTCACGGCAGCAGCCAAAGCAGCATGAGGTCAGACAGTGGCACAAAGAAAGAGAGAGGAGCTCACCGCAACAGACACAGCAGCAGCATGAGGTCAGACAGTGGCACAATGACATTCTGGAGGTTGCAAAAACAGGACTAGGCCACAGGTGGGACAATGACACAGTGTGGAGGCACGGCAGCAGCATGTGGTCAGACAGTTTGGGACAAAAGACATTCTGGAGGTGGAAAAACAGGAGTAGGGCCACAGAGTGGGACAATGACACAGTGTGGAGGTCACGGCAGCAGCCACAGCAGCAGCATGAGGTCAGACAGTGGCACAATGACAGAGTGTGTAGGTCACGGCATCAGCCACAGCAGCAGCATGAGGTCAGATAGTCGCACAATCGCATTTCTGGAGGTGGCAAAAACAAGAGTAGGCCACAGAGTTGGACAATGACAGTGTGGAGGTCACGGCAGCAGCCACAGCAGCAGCATGAGGTCAGACAGTGGCACAATGACAGAGTGTGTAGGTCACGGCATCAGCCACAGCAGCAGCATGAGGTTAGACAGTGGCACAATGACAGTGTGTAGGTCACAGCAGCAGCCACAGCAGCAGCATGAGGTCAGACAGTGGCACAATGACATTCTGGAGGTGGCAAAACAGAGTAGGGCCACAGAGTGGGGGCAATGACACAGTGAAGGAGGTCACGGCAGCAGCATGAGGTCAGACAGTGGCACAATGACATTCTGGAGGTGGCAAAAACAGGAGTAGGCCACAGAGTGGGACAATGACACAGTGTGGAGGTCACGGCAGCAGCCAGCAGCAGCATGAGGTAGACAGTGGCACAATGCAGAGTGTGTAGGTCACGGCAAACAGCCAAAAGCAGCAGCATGAGGTCAGACAGTGGGACAATCGCATTCTGGAGGTGGCAAAAACAAGTAGAGGGCCAAAAGAGTTGGACAATGACAGTGTGGAGGTCACGGGAGCAGCCAAAAGCAGCAGCATGAGGTCAGAAAGTGGCACAATGACAGAGTGTGTAGGTCACGGCATCAGCCACAGCAGCAGCATGAGGTCAGACCGTGGCACAATGACAGTGTGTAGGTCACAGCAGCAGCCACAGCAGCAGCATGAGGTCAGACAGTGGCACAATGACATTCTGGAGGTGGCAAAAACAGGAGTAGGCCACGAGTGGGACAATGACACAGTGTGGAGGTCACGGCAGCAGCATGAGGTCAACAGTGGCACAATGACATCTGGAGGTGGCAAAAACAGGAGTAGGCCACAGAGTGGGACAATGACACAGTGTGGAGGTCACGGCAGCAGCCACAGCAGCAGCATGAGGTCTGTAGCTATAGCAACCTCAGGAGCTGATGCAGTCCATACAAGAGGGGATATCTCAGGATAGGTAGGATACAGTTAGTGGACATATATTGCAAAGTGACTTGTTTTTGCAAGATCTTTAACATAAAAAGCAATCCTTGAAGTGAGACAACCCCTTTAAAGGGGATTTATCGCTTCATCAGTTCGGCTGTTTTATTGTAGCTTCATTTTCTCAGTTCCTCAAATCCAGGGGCGTTTCTTCCCCTCCCAGCTGGGTGTTTCTTAAATGAAGGGGGATAACATCATCCCCCCCTTCACTGTTTGTGCTCGCTCCCGAGTCAGTGTGTTTGTTTGAGATCAGTGGGAGGGGATAGCACATCCTCCCCCTCTGTCTGAGTCCACATGTCACTTGTCGTTCCTCTCCCATCCTATTTTGTAAGAGCTGTATGTTTACATACCACAGGCTTGAATTCAGTCTAGACAGTCTTCTTTGAACTCAGAGCACTGATCTATTTTCCTCTCACAGCTGGAGGTTTGTTAGAGTTCCAGTCTTCTATAAACTCATCCAGAGCAGCACAGATCTGTCTCCTTTCTATGTTTACATGCAGCAGCATTAGGCACCGGGCACAATTCTGCTGTTTTCTGATTTTAGAAGCAGCTGCAGTGTTACTGTGCAGCTGCTGGCTGTGCAGAGTGATAATGTTGGCGGCCCCGGTCTGAGTGAGAGAGGCAGGAAGGCGCACTGCTGTGAATATGACTGGGGGCCAGACAGAATGTAAATGAGTAGAGCTGTCAGTCAATAAAATGAAAGGAGGTGGTATCCAACCGACACTGGGGAACAGTGTTTACAGAAAACAAAGATAAGGGAAACTGTGAAAACAAGACAGCTTTGCAAATGACATCCCAATTGCAAAGTTGCTTGTTTTCACTGTCCCCTTATTCTGAACACCATTTAATGTAATGATACAACCCCTTTACGACCTTATAAGTATTTCAAAAATCCAACCACGCTGTAAAACAATAATTGTAAGTTCACCCATAATCTTATTTCCCACAGAGAAATATTTGCAGAGGTTGAAAGGACTTGAAGGTTTTTGAACCATTAAGAATTTGTGATATAGGATAATTTTCCTCAATACATAAATGACCAAGTATAATAATTTTGCTTATTTGTTTGATTTGGTTATTCAAACATGACCACAACATCTAATTGGTTAAAAAAAAGTTGCCAAGGTATGTAGTGACTTCCCCTCTCCACAACACAATTTTGGGGTTCCTCCATGGCTGCCATTTTACCAATCCTAGTACAACCTGTCTAAAGAGTTGAAATAAGAGAGACATATTAAAATTCTATTCTGCAATACTTTTGTATTGCAGAACAGAGTACAAGCAGTCATGCTCCCTAGTGGTCAACAAATTTAGGGGGGACTAAAAATACAAGTAAAAAAAAAGTTTGAAATATAAATATATATATATTTTTTAAAGTTGCCTTTTTACAAATTAAAAAATAAAGAGTTAAAAATAATTGGTAATGCTATGTCTGTAAAAGTATGGTCTATCAAAATATAACATTATTTATTCTCTATAGTGAACATCATAGAAAAAAACATACTTAGTGCCAAAATTGCAAGGCTTTATTTTAGTCACTTCACCTACCCAAGTAATTGGAATAAAAAGGATACAAAAATTTGCATGTATCCCTAAATAGTACCCATGAAAACTGCAATTCAGTCTAAAAAAAAATTCCCTCACTCAGGAACATAGATGGAAAAACAAAAAAGTTATTGGTCTCAGAAAATAGTGCTCCAAAACAAATGTAAAATGTATATATATTTTTATAAGTTAATAAAACATTTTATACTGATGGAATTGTACCGACCTGAAGAGTAAAATCAGCATGTCATTTATACCACACAGCAAACTCTATAACAAACTCCACTTCCCTTAAAAAAAAGTTTCAATTGCGGTTTATTTTTCACATTCTACCACACAAGGAATTTTTTCGGGGGGTTTCCAGTACAATACAGGTAAATGGTACACATAAAAAGGACATCTAAAATAAAAGCCCAGGCTACGTAGATGGAAAAATAAAAAAAGTTCTGGAAAGATAGGGAGGTAAAAATGAATGCAACATAAAGAAAAATCCCTGCAGTTTTCTGTTAACATAGCTGTATGAGTATTTGTTTTTGCAGAACCAGCTGAATTTTTTTTTGTGGTTCCCCAATACATTTTATGGCACTATTATAACATTTTTTTTAAGTTGGAATAGGTAAAAATGACTGTTTTTGGGTTTGTTTTCGGAGTTTAACCTTTGTTACAAGTGTAATTTCATATTTATTCTGGGGCCAGTACAATTCCAGCAATATCAAATGTATGTGGTTTTTATTTGTTACTAATTTAAAAAATTATTTTGAAAAATGCTTTGCATCAACATTTTATGTAATCAATAACTATTTTTTTGTTAAGCCCACAAAATAAGCCTTATATGAGGACTTGTTTTGTGTGGCCTGAAGTATAGTTTTTATTGGTACCATTGTTTTTTACAGCATGTCCCAGATGGGAAAATAAGGTTACATTTTAATAGATTGAACTTTTACATATATGGCAATACAAATTTTGTGTATTTTAATTATTTTTTCATATACTGTGTAAAATGGAAAAAAGATATATTTTGAACTTTAAATATCTGCTTTTTTATTTTAAAATAAAACTATTCACTCTGAAACAAGTGAACCAAAACTATAATTGACAACTGTAAGTTAGTCTTCGTTGAGGGCATATTTGAGCTCAGTGCTTAGGGCAGCATGAGTTCTAAATATGGCCCTGGGCCCTCTATGACTTATTCTGTGAAGAAAACTTGTTTGGTGTCAGCGTACTGTGTGTCATAGTCCTGCATGAGTTAGAAAATAAATGAAATAGACAGGAAATGATGTGATTGCACAACTGAGTGGCTCCTTTCCAGGGTCACTACTGTTGTTTTTACAGCATAAAATACAAACAAAATTAACATTTTTACATATCCTGTTTTTTATATATGTATTTTCCTTATTTTGGGCACATACACATGGCAATTTTTTGAGTCTAAGCTCTTATATAACATCTACAGAAACCTATGTGACCTACTGAAGCTTTTTTTCTGTTGACTTCTTGGAGAATCTCACAGAAAAAAACTGTTACGCTCTGTTCAGTGCTGTATTTAAAGCTTATACAAAGCAATGGTCTAGGAAAAATATGTTTTTGTAAACTGGTGCTGTACGGAGACACCATATAATGATAGACTAAGGGCGACATGTATGAATCCTGGTGCTGACCTTTCTAAATAGCTTTAAGGTAGTGTAGAATGTGCCAGAATGTATGAACCTGTTCTTCAGCAATTCATACATACGACAACTCAGGCTCCAGCAGACCACCTTTAGCTTGGTCTGGCTGTTCTAACTTTTATGCATCTAGGTTTGGCATAAAAAAATCATAAATGTGTCTACTTGTATGAATGTTGTGCGACACCCCCAGAAGGCCCGTATTCTCTGGCGCAATAAAAAGCGTCTTTTACGCATTGCAAAGGCATCTATTGCTCCAAAGTTTGGAGTGCGTCTGTTCACACATTCTTTTTGGCTCAAAGTACACGAGAAAACTGGGGCAGCCCCGTTTATACATGGCGCCCAAAGTGCCTACAGCTTTAGAGGCATTGTATGCTACTGCACAGTCAAGATGCACTATGTTCTGCAGTAAGAATAAAGCCTTAAGGGAATACAGCCAAGAAAAAAAAAAAGGACAAATCTTAATGATTTCCAAAAAAAACAAGATCTTATTATATAAAAAATCTGTGTCTGTGCATTTACCTGCGTTCTTAGTAAACTGTACATATGTTATTTGGAATTAACTTGATTCTCCATTGTCAGAGTATTTGTACAAGAACAAATGTGGTCATTTGTGGTGGTCAACTATTTTACATTGTATGGTTAATGATATCCCAGGCATTCAGGAATTGCTGTTCCTGTGGCATTTTTGAGCTTTCCTAGCTAGTGATGAAAGAACATAGATCAGCAGAAGATAACCTGTTAGTTCATGGTTTGTAGGCATTGAAAGATTATATTCTATCATGGAAAAAAACATAAAAATCTAAAATAAAGTAGACAATTGAAACAAAGATATTAACATATTAAAAAGGGTTGTCTCATTACAAAGAATAGCTTTCAAAATGTAGGGAACACTAAATGAAGACGTTGCATTGTTCATCTTTTTTGTTAAGGAGCTACAAATGATTTTATCACCTTCTGTGCTCTGTCTGGTTTCCCAAGTGACCAACCTGTGTACTCCTTATCCCCTGCTGTTTGTTCTATCTGATAGCAGGGAGTGATGTCATCACACAGGTCCTGGCAGTGTGAAAGCTTGTGTGTTATCTGATCTTTCAGACAAAAGACTAATTACTCTACTGTTTACATTAGCTCAGAAGCTTCTCAGAGAACCTCAGAGAAGGTAATTTAGCTAATCTAGACTGATAAACAGGGACTATACAGAGCTCATATGCTAATTACAGACAGTTTGACCAGGAAGTGACAGAGCAAAGCAGCATTATTTCATTCATGCATTCTATGAAACTTTGAGATGAGACAACCAGCGTAAGTAAACAGAAGACCCGTGGAGAGCACGGGCTGCGGCAATGTTGGAATGTAGGAGAGGACAGAGGTGAGTATGGTTTTCTCTTTCAATGAAACCCACTAAACCTCTTATTGCCGCAGCTAGTTTTTACCTCTATAAAAGAGCCCAATTTTTCAAATCTGACATAAGTACCCTTAAGTGGGAATATCAAAATTTTTTTAAAATTTGTACACTTTTGCAAATATTGTATTATATCTTTTCATGGGACAATACTGAATATATGACACTTTGATTCAATATAAAGAAGTCAATGTATAGCTTGTATAACAGTGTAAATTAGGTGTGCCCTGAACACATAGCCATCAATGTCTAAACCCCTGGCAAAAATGACTATACTCCTAAGTGAAAATGGACAAATGGTGCCCAAAGTGCCAATATTTTCTGTGGCCATCATTATTTTCCAGCACTGCCTTAACTCTCTTGTACATTGAGTTCATTAGAGTTTCACAGGTTGCCACTGGAAACCTCTTCCTCTCCTCCATGATTACATCCCAGAGCTGGTGGATGTTAGAGACTTTGCGTTCCTCCACCTTCCGTTTGAGGATGCCCCACAGATGCTCAATAAGGTTTAGGTCTGGAGACAAGCTTGGCCAGTCCAGCACCTTTCCCCTATTTTCTTTAGAATACTGTCCTATGGCCCAGTTTACAAAGGGAGGGGACCATGCTCTGCTTCAGTATTTCACAGTACATTTTGATATTCATGGTTCCCTCAATGGACTGTAGCTCACATCAGCTGGCAGCACTCATACAGCCCCAAACCGTGACACTCCCTCCACCATGTTTGACTGTAGACAAGACACACTTTTCTTTGTATTCCTCACCTGGTTGCCGCCACACACTTGACACCATTTGAACTAAATAAGTTTATCTCGGTCTTATCAGACTTTAGTCTGTTTGCCTTTTCAAATTGTTTGCGGACTTTTTTGTGCATCAACTTTAGAAGAGGCATCCTCTTCGGATGACAGTCAAGCAGACTAATTTGATGAAGTGCAGCATATGGTTGGAGCACTGACAGGCTGATCCCCCATCCCTTCAACTTCTGCAGCAGCTTGCAGACCTCTTACATCTATTTTGAAAATACAATCTCTGGATTAACGCTGAGCCTGTGCAATCAACGTTTTTAGTCAACTATGGCGAGGCCTGTTCTGAGTGGAACTGCTGTATGGTCTTGGCCACTGTGCTGCAGCACAATTTCAGGGTGTTGGCAGTCTTCTTGTAGCTTAGGCAATCTTTATGTACAGCAGCAATTCTTTTTTTCAGGTCCACAGAGAGTTATTTGCCATGACCATGAAGTGCCATGTTGACCATTGACCGGTATGAGAGTATGTGAAACCATTAACACCAAATTGAACACACCTGCTCCCCACTCACATGTGAGACCTTGTAACACTAATGAGTCACATCACACTGTGGAAGAAAAATGGTAAGTTGGGCACAATTTGTCCTTTTTTACTTAAGGGTGTACTCACTTTTGTTGCCAGTAGTTTAGACATTGATGGCTGTGTGTTGAGTTACTTTGAGGACACACCAAATTTACAATGTTATTCAAGCTGTACACTGACTGCTCTACATTATATCGAAACATCATCTCTTCAGAGTTGTCCAAGGAAAAGATATACAATATTTACAAAACGATGTGGGATGTAGTCACTTAAATGAGATACTGTATACCACACAAAATAGTTTATAACTAGCATCTACCATACATCTATTTCATGTTGGTATCATTTTTTAAATTACCTTTTATTTTTTAGGACAGCAGGAGGCTCATAAATTTAGTAGCAATTTTTCACATTTTCAAGAAAATTTCGCAACACAGCATTTTTAGGGACTGGTCCAGTTCTAACGTGGCTTTGAGGGGCCTGTATGTTAGACACCCCCATAATTGACTCCATTCAAAAAAAAAATCACCTCTGAAAGTATTAAAAACAGCATTTACGAAGTTTGTTAACCCTCTCATTAAAAGACAACTTCACTTTTTTTTGCAGATTTTCAATTTGAATCCATTATTTACTGGAACACAGTAGACGTTACCAAGAATATGCAACTCAATGTCGATTCTTCCATTTTCAGAAATATCCTATATGTGGAACTAGTGCATTATTTGACTAAACCACAAGCCTCGGAATAGGAAGAGCAACTACTGGATATTTTTTAGGTGGCATTACAGATTTGTGGACAGCCTAAGGTGCTAAAACTTAATAAACACCCCTTAAAAGACCTTATCCAGGAAACTACACCCCTTAAGGAACATATTCAGGGGTGTAGTGAGTATTTTGACCCCACAGGTGTCTCACAGATTTTTTTGAAAAAAGAAAATTTTTATTTTTTCCAATAAAATACAATTTTAGCTGAAAATGTTTGATTTTCACACGGAATCTTGGGAAAAAAGCAGCCCAAACCTTGTTATGCAATTTCTTTCAAGTTCGGCAATACCCTAAATGTGGATGTAAATTATTATTTGGGCGCATGGTAGGATGTACAAGGGAGGAAGCGCTATTTTGCTTTTGGAACACAGATTTTGGTGAGTGCCATGTTGCATTAGTAAAGTCCCTAAAGTATCAGAACATGTGAAACCTTCCAGAAGTCACTTTATTTTGGATTTAACACCCATCAGAGAGCTCATCTAGAGGTCTATTGTGCATTCTGTGCCCACAAATGGTTTAGAGTTTTTTTAGTATTGGACCGTGAAAATGGAAGAAAAAAACCCTGCATTTCCGCCATTATTTTTTGGGTTTTATTCTTACAGCATTCACTTTGTGGTATAAATGACATGATAACTTTACTATGCGGGTCAGTAAAATTTTCTATAGTTTTGTACACAATAGAAATGCTTTGTAAAAAATTGCATTTATAGGTCGCCATAGTCTCACAGTTATAACTTTGTTATTTTTCTGTATACAGAGCTGTATAAGGGCTAGTTTTTTTGCGGGAAGAGTTGACATTTTCATTGGTACTTTGGGGTTTATATACAGTAATGCCTTGATCACTTTTTATCAATGTTTCTAAATATAGAGAACATTTCATCTACACTGAATAATTAACTTCATAAAAATGAAACCCCTGCAAAGATGGACAATTACATTTTTTTCACACCACTAAGACTTTTGGATTCATCAGTATATGACATGGCACCATTAAAAAGTACCCTTTATCCTACAAAAAAACAAGCCCTCGGCTATTCAGGTTATGGCTATAGGAAGGAAGGAAGGAAATAATGAACACGACTAGAAAAAAGGCTGTGACCAGAAGGGGTTAATTTAAAAAATGTTGTCACTATAGTTAGATTAGCCTCTGTGGTCACATAGTTATTAAGGTTTATTATGGTTTGTCTGGTTAGTTCTTTTTGGTAAGAGTCATATGCTACTGTAGAACATTTTGGTAGAGAGGATAGAAAGATGCACTATTGTCTCAAAATGAATGAAGAGATCTAAAATATGTAAATTAAATAAAACACTAAGTAGGACATGAATTGTACTGTAAAGGTTGTTAAGACTGTCAGATTTACTTAAAAATGCAGTTCCTCCACTTCTAGCTTAATCTCTAGTTTAATCTATCTTAAATTCTTTCAAATACTTTGTACCAATGCTTGAAACCAAATTCAGTCAAATAGCTACAAGTTAAAAAATAACTTTTTGGGGAAAGGAACAAAAAATACCTGACAAATTAATGTAATGTATCTCATCTTTTTCACTTTAGTTTTTTATACTTTCACAGAGACTGTATATTAAAACTATTAATCACCGTAATACACTGAAATTATATATTTAACTGCAATTGTTTGTGCTTAAATTCCACAAATTAGAATAGCTAAAATTTTTACTTTTCTTTAGTATTCTTAATTAATTAGGACTACAAAATACAACTTGTGAGAGAAAATATTAATACCTTCACCTATCAGGAGAGCAGAAGAACTCTCGTTCTGCAGGCCATCAATCTCATTTGGCATATAAGAGAGATAAAATGGTCTACAGGAAGTGTCAGAAGACAGATTTTGTGTTCATTCACTTTAAAAGGATTCTGTGGTCATATAGGACGTGGGCCTTACTGTAAATCATGCCTTTATGCTGGGATTTATTTACAGTGAAATCTATCCAGAAGACCACTGTCACGGACAATGCCACGGGCTGTGAACGCGTCCGTTCCCCGACCCTCTCACCGGTACCGGGGGCGAGTGGCCCCGCGGTCCGTGCGCCGGGCCGTGGGCGCACTCGTTCCCCGGAGGTTAGGTACTCACCTGACCACGCTCCTGACTCCGTGCGCTCCTGTGCCGGCCGGTGCACGCGTCCCCGCTTCCTAGGGCACGCGTGCGCCGGCTTTTTCGGATTCAGAGGGCCAGCGCGCCGGTAATTGGCAGTTGCCGGCCGCTGACCCTATATAATGGCTCCTCTTCCGGCAGTCCTCTGCCAGATCTTTAGTGCCCTTGGAGCCTCCTGAGAAAGTGTATAGTCTTGTCTAGTGTTTCCTGTGTACCGTTCCGCCTTGCTACCGTCCTATGACCATGAACCTCTGCCGCCTGCCCTGACCTACCGCCTGTCCCCGACTACGACTCAGCCTTACAATTTTGGTACCACGCTCACCCTTGGCTGCCACCGCATGAAAGTCCCGCCAGGGTAGCGACCTGGTTGTTTCGCGACGCAGCTAGTCCAAACCGGGTTCTACTTAGACTCCGCTCCCTTGTGTGGGATTTCACCATCGCTTGCGGGGGTCCAGCGGATCCACTACTGCTACCGTTACAACCACCAGTCATCTGGCCCTGTGGAATCCTCTAGATCAGCTGCTCTTCACTTCTTTGTGTTCACTTACAGTGGAGCACAAGCCTCTTTTGTATATGGGGATGAGAACACAGAAGTGAAGAGGAGTGGATCGTGGTTAGCGCCAGAGCAGCAACAGTAAAATACTATTTTTTTTGTTACCCCCCCATTCTGGCCCCATTTCAAATAAATTTTCTTCTGCTGGACAAATCCCTTTAATATGAGTAACCACTATTTAGATTGGATTTTTCTGTATTTTTGATTCACTTATTTCCTATGTATGAGGTAGTTTCCTTGAAAAGACTACCTTTGTTTTTTAATTCCACACAGCTTGCTATGGATGGGGTTATCAATGTTCCTCAGTTCCCATGATTCTCTCACAGACTTGTCTGTCTTGACAGGTGTCTGGCTGCCCTTTTAAGTTGTAAGGTAATGTTGTAGCAAGGGCTGGTGCTGCCATTAAGGTCTTCACAACTGCTTAGGGCGCAAACCATAAGCTTTGATACATAATTCCAATATTGATACTAAATAATATCTGTAAGAAACTTTAAGCAGTAGCTCGAAACTCCTAGAATCTGTCACACAATAATAATAATAATAATAATAATAATAATAATAATAATAATCTTTATTTATATAGTGCCAACATATTACGCAGCACTTTGCAAGTTAGAGGGTATAAATATAGACAAAATGACAGACAAAACTATCTAGGTCTAAAACGCACTTTGTTGCCCTTAGCAACCAATCAGAGCGCCCCTTTAATTTTTCCAGAGCACTATATGAAATGAGAGAAGGGCTCTGATTGGTTTATATGGACAAAAAAGTGAGTTTTAGACCTAGACCGTTTTCAGACATGTGGAACAAAGTGTGAGGGCCCTGCTCGCAAGAGCTTACAATGTAGGTTTATAATGCTCCAGCCATGTTTCATAAATATGGGTTGGTTTACAGAAATTTGGATGAACCTGTCACCCTGACAGTACATCTATATACAGATAAGTGCCTGTGAGTGCTCAAGTGTAGGAAGTGATAGAAATGTGTATGTTATGTGCGGGGTTTAGCAAATAGGGATCTTGGTAGGCCTGCCTAAGAAGATGTATTTTCAGGGCACTCTTAAAACTATGAGCAATTGCAAGAAGTACTTATCCTTATAGTAAAAACAAAAAGATGATTGTGTATCTAATTTTTTTGTTACACTAAGAATGCTTCTAATAATACCAATATCAGTGGCAAGTGGTGAACAAAGTTTTTCTAATTTGAAACTTATGCCTTAGGCCTGGTTCACATCTGCGTTTAGATTTCCAAACAGGATTGCAATCTGTTATAGAAATTGGTCAAAAAATTGAATCTTTAATTTACATTTGGATCAGTTTATTTCTGTTAAAAATTTATCTTTTTTTTTTTTAAATGTCTGTAACTTGTTTGTGCATGCACAGAAAAATTAACAGATCCGTTTAATGTATCTAACCCATCCGTTTGTAACCATTATCCATTAATTTCAATGCAGAAAATAGATGGAAGGGTAATTTTCATTCGGATTCCATTTATTTCAATGGAAAAAATAGTGCAGCATACTGCACTTTTCTGCATAAATAAACAGAAAAGCAAACGGATCCAAACTGAACACAACTGAAGCAAACACAAAACAACTGAAAACAATTCTCTTTTGTTTGTTTTTTTTTTAATTCAAGGATGGAACAGAAGAACAGAAAAACAAACGCAGATGTGAATCTGGCCTTACAGGTGCTCCATAATATAACTAGACATAGCTCATAGACATGAATTCACACTGCGTTACTTGCTATGTTGCAGGTATCCATCGAGGGCTATGTTTGTTCTATTTCCCAATGGCATATGCATTTCCTGGGGAACTCAATAGTGTAGTAGACTATGCTATTGGAGCTGGCACAGAGGGTTTTACGGTAGAAGTATGCGCTGGCCAGTGCATACTTCTAAAACACCAGGCGTACGCACTGCTATACGCCTTTTAGACGCCATGTGAACTCCCCCTAAGACCTTCTTTGTTGCCCATAGCAACCAATCAGAGCTCAGCTTTTATTTTTCCAAAGAACTATATGAAATAAAAGGAGCTCTGGTTGGTTGCTATTGACAACTAAGAAAGTCTTACTGCTAGAAATTTTTCATGCATAAGGCCCCAGGTGTGTCCAGAATAACTGGTCATATTCTACAGATTGTGGGCGAAATTAGTTATAAAACATCAATTTACTGTAGAGTTTTCACTTGCAAACCTGGAGCAAATGTTAGACCTGTAAATTGTTAAACTAGCCTTAAATGGAAAATATTTAACTCTATTATATTGCGATGGAAACTTGGTCTATAAATGAGTGAACCATAGGAAGAGTCAAACACTTCAGTCATGGCTCAGTAATTCAGACTTCATTTAACTTCTCAATAAAGCTGCCATCCTAAAGTCAACTGTGATAATTACAATAGAAATGACTACAATTAACTTTTCTCTAAAATGAGAAACAGGCATGCACCTAAATAGAGAGGGAAATAATGAAGGTATTTGCTGCTAAGTCAAATAGAATAGATACTGCCTACCTTATTACTAGCTAAGGAAGGCTTGTGCCAGGTTTTCCAGCCTCTTTTAACCAGCATGGTCATTTATATAACCATAAAGACATCCAACAACAAACCGGAGAAAAGACGCAATTCCCACCTCCCTGCACCAGTTCCAGGGAAAATCATGTGTGTTAAATTTAGTTTTTATTGTTCTTCAAGCAACTCATTTTCTTTAGGGTACTTTCACACAGCGCAGTTTTGTTGCAGTTTTAACTGTGATCCAATTAAACTGCCCTTATTACCAGCAAGATTTTGTAATTTATCTACACTGTTTGGAAAGTGAGGAATCAATTAATGTGTTTGTATCCAGAAGACTTCCAACACAGTCATTGCTTACTTGAAAGACCTTTCTGAATTTAGACAACTGAAAGCAGCTTGCTGGTAATAAAGGCAGTTTAATTGGAGCGCAGTTAAAACTGCACCAAAACTGCCCTGTGTGAAAACAGCCTTAAAGGGGTTGTCTCGCTACAATGATTGGGTTTTAATTAAAAGATCTTTAAAAAACAAGCAGCTTTGCAATATATGTTCATTTCAAATGTCCTACTGAT
Source organism: Phyllomedusa bahiana (assembly GCA_025379985.1). Taxonomy (NCBI): domain Eukaryota; kingdom Metazoa; phylum Chordata; class Amphibia; order Anura; family Hylidae; genus Phyllomedusa; species Phyllomedusa bahiana. Next base: position 56,745 of record JAODAL010011083.1, on the reverse strand, counting down.
TTTGAGTTATCCCTGTTAATAGTAGTGCATCAGCTCCTGAAATCCCTATAGCAGCCAACCTGTTGATCTTTATCTCACTGGCTGTCAGTGCTGATGACTCATCTGTTTCTGAATACAGGTCTGAGCACAGAGCCCTCCCTCACAGTATGCTTCTGTAGGGAAGGGAGGGGGAGGGCTCTGGCTTCTGTGTCTGTGTAGATAAACCCTGTGTGTGCCTGCTCCCTCCTGCTCTCTACACAGATTGAGGAGAGCAGAGGTGAGGCTGATCTCTAGTCAGCAGAAGTGTGTTACTATAATCATGATGTGTCTGTGGAGCTGTGACTATACTAATAGAACAGATCAGGGGGGCATGTGAACGGTTCATGCTCTGCTGTATTAGTGACACATCCTGAGTATAGGAACACAATTCACAGCTGCCCTGTGTCTGTTCTGATAGGGTTTGTTTGTTGTTGCTGGAGATGTGGAGATTTGTATGCTAAGCAGGGGGTATAGGAACACTTACATCCCCCCTGCTCTGCTATTAGCATACACAGCTTCACAGACCTCTCCACACTCATAGATCAGCCCTCTCCTGTCTCCGTGGAGCTGACAGTGCAGCTGATCCAGCAGCCTGCAACAGACCTAGGCAGGCACACACAGGGTTAACTCTGGCAGCAAACCCCCTCCCCCTCCCCCTGCTGTATAGAAGTTATGGTGGAGAGCTTTCTGTGTGCTGAGGAGAGGGGAGAAGAGGGAGGAGAAGAGGCAGACAAGAAGCATGCCCCTGAATTAAAAAATCCTTTGCTGCCACACACTTTGAGGTAGGCTGAAAGCTTGTAATGAGACAACTCTTTAAGCTTCAATGGCACAAAACTGTTAGCTGTAGTAGTTGCCTACAGCAAAGCATTATCTATTAAAATGGCAGTAAGGTGACGTTCACACAGCTTTTATTCACTTGGATACGTTTTGGGGTTGAAATGTAGACCATGATAAATGTACACAATTGTATACATTTCTATGTACATGTTATCATTATTTAAAATGTAAACCTGACATATGTTTGTATACGTTTATATCCGTTTATGTACTTAGAAAACATGTTTTTAGCCATCTTTATACTGTCAATAAAATCCCATGATATAAATTAAAATGTAAAAAAAAGTATGCAAACGTATACATTTATGTTTGCATACATCAGTCAGACTTCAGTGTTAAAAAAAAATCTTTTGCAAACGTATACACAAAAGTAGGCACTTTTGACTATACGTTTCTACTAGTACTTAATGAATACGTCAAGCGATGCATTTGGATACTGCGGTGTACCATCCAAACGTATACCTTTAACATATAAGCAAAATGCTATGTGAAGTAACATTATATGATATGATGTGACTAAATCTGATGTGCATAGAGCCAGCACTATAGGGGACATGTATGATTTTTGCCGTTTAAACGTCAATTTTTATGCGCATGTAAAAAGTATAGAATGTGCCTGATTTATGAACCCACTCTACTGCAGGTCATAAATCAGGTGCATTCTAGAGCATAAATGTCAATTCTGGCTCAGGTAAACCACTTTGAAAAGTGCCTGTTCCAGCAGTAATGCACCTGGAATTGCCGTAACGAAGCTATAAATCTATAGCTTCATACGTTTCCCGCACGCCCCCCGAAATCAGGCGCTCTGTAATGCACCTGATATTGCCATATGGGCCATTTCAAACTATCGCAAACGGGGCTGCACTAGTGTTCAGGCTGAAAAGATGCAAGACTTCTGGCGCAGCCCCGTTCATACATGTCGCCCTATGTTTCTACATTGCAGTCTAATAACTATGCCATGTATTGCAGCAAACAAATTAATGGCATGCTGTCAGAGCCTCTGATGCCTATTACTCAATGTTTTAATCAAATGCCAACTAATCATTCTTAGAAAGATATAATGCACACCCACTTGTGTAATGGTACAAACATGGCTGTAGATTTATTTTTACAGTTTTCAGTTAATGCAGGTAATCCTAATGAATTGTCTTTCTTCAGTGAGAACTTATTTTACTCAATCAATGCAGCCTCAAAAGGGTAATGACTAATGTTGGAGTTTACATTTGGTCCAAAGTCAAATTTGACCCAAATCCAATTGCTTCGATCAGGGCTGCCGAACCTGATTTTTGTTGATATTTGCCCCAAAGTTGATTGTAACACTAACCCTAAATTGGGGATTGGGTTACTTTTTTATTGGGTTTGAATAGATTAATGTACCTTAAAGGGGGTTGAATCATTTAATTAAATGGTCTTCAGAATAAGGGGACAGTGAAAACAAGCAGCTTTGCAATTGGATGTCATTAGCAAAGCTGCCTTGTTTTTACAGTATTCCTTATCTTCGTTTTCTGTAAACAAACTTCTCCAGTGCTGGTTGGGTAGTCGGATACCACCTCTTTGCATTTCATTAGCTTAGGGCTCTAATAATTTACATTCTGTTCTGCCTCTGGATGGCCGTATTCATGGAGCTTGCATTCCTGCCTCTCACTCAGAATTAGGGGCCGACAACAATTTCACTCTATACAGCTAGCTGCCTCCTCATTGACATTGCCGCTGTCTCTATACTCAGAAAACACCAGAATTGTGCCATGGTGCCTTAATGCTACTGCGTGCAAGGTGCCGACAAACATTTCACTCTATACAGCTAACTGCTCCTCATTGACACTGCAGCTACTGCTACAATCAGAAAACAGCAGAATTGTGCATCGGTGTCTTATGTAAACATGAAGGGAGACAGATGTGTGCTCTGGATGGATTCAACTGTAGCAAACCTCCAGCTGTGAGAGATCAGTGCTGAGTTCATAGAAGACTCTTTAGACTGAAAGCAGGCCTGTGGGATGTAAACAGCACTTACAAGATAAGACTCCATAGGGAGAGGACATTGATATGTGGAGGGGGGGGGGGCACGCTTCAATCAGCATGAACAGTGAAGAAACAAAGAGCTGGGAGGGGAAGAAACGCCCCTGGATTTCAGGAAGTGAGAGCATCAAGCTTCAAGAAAACAGCCCAACTGAAGAAGCGATACATCCCCTTTAACCCTTAGGCTATGTTCACATGGCAATAATTGCGGGACGTTTTTCTCCCGCATTAACGCCGTGTGCTCGGGTGCAGGGGGGGGGCAGGTGGCCAGCAGCCTGCCGGCCCCATAGACATTAGTTATTCATGGCGCGTATACGCCGTGAATAATTTACATGTCACTGGAGACATAATCCATAGTTCTCTATGAGAACTGTGGATCCGTAATGACCGGGACATATCTTGCCCCGTATTTAGCACAGTATGGCGCGAAATACGGGGTGAGATATGTCCCATTTTAAGCCGTGTGAACATGGCCTTACACTGCTAGTCCTGCAGTGCTTTGTCATCACTTCCGGCTCATGTCACTTCCAGCCCAATGCTATATTAGGGTAATCCATCTGAAGTGACATCAGACAGAAGTGACTTTGGAGCAACAGTGCCGCAGAACCAGGGGAATTGGTAAGTGAGCTCAATGAAACACAGTAAAAAGATATAAAAAAAACTATTCCCAATTTAAGTATAGCATTATGGTCAGAATTGGCACTAGGTTTAGGGTTAGGGTTAGAGAGAAAATGTTCCTACAATTTTTCACAAGTTTAGTCAAACCAATGTTGAACCAAGTAGAGTCTGAATTGAGCAACACCAATAATGACATTTTCCACTGTTTAATTAGAGAGAAGCAGAATGTTTGCTTCTTTTGGTAACATTAGTTGAATGGCCATTTATGGAAAACTCTGAACAGAAACTATACAGGTTATATAGTGGCAAATAACTTATTAAGGAAGTTTATTAAATTTGTTATAAAGTTAAGACTTAAAAAGTGTAACAAATTACACTGGACATCTTGCTAGACATGCTAAACAATATTCTCTGCCATTTGCCATCTTAGGGCATGTCCCTACAGCACGGGTTTTCGGACGGTTTTTCAGGCGGTTTGCGGTTTTTCAGACCGCATGAAAAACCCGGCCGAAAATGAGCACAATTGTGCTCTATGGGAAAACCCGGTGCAGCAGTCCCACTGCACGGGTTTTTCCGCCCGATGTTTTGTCCCCGGGCGGAACGGCGGCAAAACATTGTAAAATGCACAATCTTCCCGGTCCGGTTTCCGGACGGAATCTGTGCTGTCTATGGGAAGGCGGAGGGCTGTTCTCCGTCAATCGCGGAGAAAAGCCCCCCCCCCCCCCCCCCCCCCCCCCCCCCCCAGCCGCAAAACAGAACAGATCCTGGCCGGCAAACCGGCCGGTATTTGTCCTGTGCCATGTGAATGGCCCCTTATGGGCAGCATTGATTTGTATCACTATATGGCTGCAATTACATTTTTTCTTTGCCATGCCCATTTTTTAAATTGGACAAATATTTCCTTTTTTGTTTTTGAGAAATCTCCCTCCTTATGCTCCTGTAGTAGATACATATAAACTGAAACAATTAGTATAGAAAATCTAGCTTTTGTTGAGATAGAAGTATATCTGACATACTGGGGATGTCTCCTTTTTCATTTTTTATTTTCAGTTCAGACAGAAAAATTAAGGGTATTCATAAGACTAGAAAAAAGGGTCTGATTATTTTCAAGAAACAGTGACAATCTTGACCTAGTTATATAAAGATGATATAAGCCTCCACTAATATGGTGACCAGAAGTGGGGATTAAAAGAAAACACCATGTGAATATCTAAATATGCCCCATCTGATATGGTGACCGGAATTGGGGAATGTAACCATATACTTTAGTAGTCCTCACAATGCCTCTAGTAAAATGGTGACCAGAAGTGGGGAATATAATCATATATTGCAGTAGCTTTTACTATGATGTTGATGGTATTTTGTTTACTGTTGTTTGGGATATGCCTCAAATAATATGCCGATCGGAATTGGGGACTGGATTACTGCATCACAGTGGTGTTCGGATATACCAGTACCTAAAATGGAAAGTGATGTAGGAATATCCCTTAAAGGCAGTAAATAGCCTGAAATGATACAAATAAAATATCAAAATATACCTTAGAGGCTTTAGAAGGAGTAGGTGTTTTACCACTCCCATCATGTTGCAGTATGTAAGGTGTGTCGGGAGGGGGCAGGGATGGCCAGCAGACTGGGCCCTAGACATTATTTTTCAGGCGACGGAAGCCGTGAATTTTACATTTGGAGAATAATCCATATTTCTCTATGAAACTGTGGTTGACTGGAATATCTTGCCCTGTTTTTAGCACGTTAGGGGGAAATGTATATGTCCCATTTTTTACGTTTTTGTGAACATGGAATTTCGGGCAGTGGTCATGTTCTGGTATGTATTGTTTTATTGGGTAACAAAAACTAGGAAGTGAACTTTGGAGCACTCCGAGAAAGGGGAATTTTGGTAAGTGAGTAATGAAAACAGTGAAGAAGTATATATTATTTAAGTAAACCTTATGGTTAGATTCACTAGGTTTGTTAGGTAGAAAAATTCTCAATTTTACATTTGAATGTGAAAGAAATCTGTAAACACAATCATTTTCCACGTTTAATTGAAAACGGCAGAATGTTTGCTTTTTTGGTAACTAGTTAATGGCCATTTATGAAAACTTGAAAGAACTTACAGGTTATATAGTGGAAAACGCTATTAGGGTTATTAATTTTGATAAATTAGATATAGGTGCATTACATTGACATCTTGATGACTGCTACATATTCTCGCCATTATTTGGGATTTTAAATTTTTACTTTTTCTTTGGGGTTAGGACCATAAAGGCCGAGGCCACTGGAAAACCGTGAGCAGTCCCTACTTTTGGTGGTGGGGGACCAAAAACATTTAGTACGGCACAGTCTTCCGTAGTTGGAGGAACTGTATATGTTTGGAGATGTCTCGATCGCCTATTCAAATTTGCATTATATAGACCATTATAGACTTTTGTTGTAGCACATTGGAATAACTAGCTTTTGTTGGGGGGTGATATTTTTATCTAATAAAATAAAGGTTATATTTTAACCGAATAGTTGTATTTAGTGAGACTTATTCCACAACTGACCTTTCTGTATTTCAGACTATGTCTGAAAAACTGGATTTTTGCTTCATAGAAACCTTGTAATGTTATCCTGGCTGTCACATTTGCAATTGTGAAGCACAACTAATCTGATTCATGTTTATAAATATAGTCTTGCTTAAAAAGAGACAAAATAGATATCTTTACCTCATTTTAGAATTTGCCAATTTTGATTTTCGACCTATAAAACTGATGACGCACACTAGCTGCAAAACATTTCTATCCTTTGCACTATATGTCAAAACATTAGATGTGTGCATGTATTCATTTGCCAGTGTTTTAGCTGCTCTTTGCTGTTAAATGGCATACATATTGATGTAATGCTAATGTTTTTGTATTTTCTTTTTTAAACAAGTAAATTAAACTTTTGATTCTATAGACACCAAAGAACAAATATGCAGCACAATCTCCATAACTTCTAAGAAACTTCTTAAGTAAAACTATTAGCCAGCTCCTGGGGCCCCAATAAAAAAAACGTTTACTCACCTACCTCTGGTCCAGGTTTCTGTTTTAGTTCTTGCACTTCTAAACAGAGATGTCATGTGCCTCTACTTACATCACCATTTGGGGTTGCTCACTTCCCAACAGTGATGTAAATCAGAGGCATTTTATAAATGCAGACAATAAGTGGCCCCATTTGGAAGTAGAAGAATAAAAACAGAAGGTCAGAGCGATGCAGTGCTAGAACTAAAACCACAGGAACAGGAGTATAAGTTTAAAATAAAACATCAATGTATGAAACTGGAGCCAGCTTCAAAAAACCTCTCAGGGTGTTCTGTGTTATCCTCTACCAAAATATTAGCAGCAGGTCCATTAAGTCCTATGAGTTTTGAGGTGAGGCCTCCATGTACTGGACTTGTTTCTGAAACAAATCCCACAGATTCTTTATTGGGTTAAAATCTGGAGAATTTGGATGCCAATATATTGAATTTTTTATCATTATCTCAAACTATTCCTGAACAATTTTTATATTGTGGCAGGTTGTATTATCCTATAGAAAGAGACCACTGCCATTAGGACAAACAAAATTGTTACCATGAGGGGTGTTCTTGACCTGCATCAATGCTTAGGTAGCTAGAAGACCTCAAAGCAACATCTACATGATGAGTGATAGAGGAAACTGTCTTATGATGGTTGCTGCAGCGCTATAGAATATACTTAGTCTAATACCTGTGTCATAGGACATGCCACAGACCATACCTTGAGCTATGGTTGCGCCGTTTTACTTTGTTTCCGCGCATCTCTTCTCTCAGTTTTGCTCCTCCCAGTCCTCCTGCTCCTCCATAGTGAATGCGTGATCACTTTCCATGATTTAACATGGCACCCTGCCTTCCTGTTCTATGGCTGAACGCCTATTTAACTCTATTTAAAGGGCTCCTTCCTATTTATGCTTTGCCAATTTATTGGTGTTTCCCGCTGTTTCTAGAGTGCTATTCTGTATACTGTTTCTTAGTTCTGACTTTTTGGCTTGTTCCTGACCATCCTGTTTGTCTGCTGCTTGCCTTAATTTTCTGCCTGTGAATTGATTAACTCATTCTGCCTTGACCCTTTGCTTGTGACCAGGCTACATCTTCTGTTGTCTCCTATAGTAGCAACCTGGGAGTTTCCAGTCAGACCAGAACACTTATAAGGAGTTGAGAGGTGAAAATGAGAGGGACCCTTAGGGCATGTCCCCACGGCACGGGTTTTTGGCTGATTTTTCAGCTGGTTTGCAGTTTTTCAGACCGCCTGAAAAACCGGCCGAAAATTAGCACAATTGTGCTCTATGGAAAACCTGTGCACCAGTCCCCACTGCACAGGTTTTCCGCCCGACGGTTTTGACGCCGGCGGTCCGGCGGCAAAACATTGAACATGTTCATTCTTCTGTCTGGTTTCCAGTCGGAATATGAACAACTCAATGGGAGGGCTGTTCTCCGCTCATCGCGGAGAAAAGCCGTCCCCCCGCAGCCGTGGGGACGGCCGCAAAACCGGAAAAAATACCGGCCGGTTTGTTTGTCCACTGCCGTGGGAACATGCCCTTAGAATCCTCTTCTTGCCATGGTTTTACATCAAAGCTCACAGTTGACTCAGTGGATCTACCTTCTGACCTGTCACAGCCAAGGTTTCCTAGCAGAACATTACCCAGTGCATCATACAGTGTATGCTGATTTGTCTTCTTACCATATACATCCTGGTGCCATCTCTTCCCCAGGAAAACAATGTTGGCTGTCCACATGGTGTAAAGTAGAACATGATTCATCAAACCTGGTACCTGACCTCCTTTTTTCATTACTGCATAGTCCAGTTCTGATGCTCTTATGTCTATTTTTTGTGGTATATGCAGTGGACTACAGTCATGATTTCAGCAATGACTGGTCTGCAGCTATCGTTTTATCATAGCCAGCATTGACCTTATGAGAAAATTGGGTTACGATAGTTCTCCTGTGGGAATGAACTAAACGGGCTAGCTTTCATTCCTAACATGCATCCAGTCCAGCCTTGGATATCCATATGTCTTTCACAGGTTCACTGGTTGTCTTTTCTTGAACCACTAACAAACTAATGCATGCCAGGAACACTTGACAAAACCTGCAAAATCTTCTAACCATCACAATCTGATTCTTGTCAGTCGCATAGATCCCAAGGCTCGCCTATTTTTCCTTCCAATACATTGACACTTGCTGTATGATATATCCCATTCCTTGTCAGATGCCATTGCAATGAGATAATCAATGTTATTTACTTCACCAGATTTTAATGGTATAGCTGATTCTTCTCCATTCAAACAGATATGCAAACTGGACCTATATTCTAAAGGCATTATATATAAACCATCATTCATGCTTCCCCACAGATCAATGGGAAACTGACATGAGTTATGTATTGTCATTTTAACTCTGACAATACTATCACACCACCCTGAGCAGGGGTAGCTACAAAGTTTCTCTCGTGGAAATATTTCTACATAGAAGCTACTATGTACCCACATACCTATTATAAAATATATCCTAATGTCATTCACTGGTGTTTTAGGGAATGTAACTGGCTAGGACATATACAGCATTTCTGGTGATGCAAATCTCTGGAGTCATCTACACTGTGATTATCTATTGCCTCTTTCTTACTTGACAAATTTCCTGGTACTAGTAGCAAGCCATATAAATACAATACATACAATACTGCATTATGGCATCAAGGATTCATAATTCTACAAGGTAGAAATAAACAACTCTTTCATTTCCAATTGTCCAACATAGAGTAAATCTTATTAAGAATCATGAATGAAAAGAAGCCACCTGATATGACCCTTGAGATATTTTGAATCCCTATGGCATCTTTGATTTTCCTTTATAGCATAGACTATATTGCAAAAAGCCTAGTCTCCACAATAAATGAATATATACTTACATCTCTGAAGTGTTCTTTTCCTGTAATGTAAAATGCACAGATATTTTCAATTTACTTTCCATATGATTGCTTGGATCCTGTAACATCCATACTGATGAAACTAATGTTATGGTTGGTCAATGCACAGATGTAGCAAGCTACAAATGAAAATTATGTGCATTATCTCTTTACTTATTTGCATAACTTAATAAACTGTAAGGACAATATGATACATAAATAGTGTAGGTGGGCTATACTGTTGCTATAGCTATACAATGATTGCCACAGTGCCCTCCTCAATGACAGTTACACTATTTGCAGATATTGGCTGGGAAACTTGATCACATTGTTTTTTCTTTGGCTGTGCTAAAACGAAGGCTTCTGCATGAACTTGAAATCTTTTCCATAACGCTGAAAAATAATTCTTAAGTATGATTTTTGCTCTTTATGTTATTCAGATTTATTCAGTACTTTCAAGAATAATTTTCTTTTCTGTGTATTTTTAAGGATTCTGACAGCGTAGCCACTAAATAAAGCTAGTGTGGTTAGGCTTGAAGACTTAGAAGGCTAACAACTATTTTCATTCTATAGTAAATTATGTAGAATAAATTATATGTGTTCCACTGGCCCTTGTATATGGTAATCTATATGCTTCAGATGTATATATATATATTTATTTATTTTTTAATGTCCTAGCGGAGGGAAGGAGGTCATCACTCAGGATTTTACGGTACATGGCTCCATCCATTCTCCCATTGATGCAGTGAAGTAATCCTGTGCCCTTAGCAGAGAAACACCCAAAACATAATGTTTTCACCTCCATGCTTGAGAGTGGGGATGGTGTTCTTTGGGTTATAGGCAGTATTTCTCTTCCTCCAAACACGGCAAGTTGAGTTAATGCCAAAGAGCTCAATTTTTGTCTCATCTGACCACAGCACCTTCTACCAATCACTCACAGAATCATCCAGGTGTTCATTGGCAAACTTCAGATGAGTTACCAATGGTTTTCTTGGTGACTGCGGTCCCAGTTGCCTTGAGATCATTAACAAGTTTCCTCCTTGCAGTTTTAGGCTGATCTCTCACCTTCCTCATGATTAAGGATACCCCACGAGGTGAGATTTTGCATGGTGCCCCAGATCGATGTCGATTGACCGTCATTTTGTATTTCTTCCATTTTCTTACTATTACACCAACAGTTGTCTCCTTTTCACCCATTGTCTTACTTATGGTTTTGTAGCCCATTCCAGATTTGTACAGGTCTATGATCTTGTCCCTGACGTCCTTAGAAAGCTCTTTGGTCTTGCCCATGTTGTTGAGGCTAGAGTCTGACTGATTAATTGAGTCTGTGGACAGGAGTCTTTTATAAAGGTGACTATTTCAGACAGCTGTCTTTAATGCAGGTAACGAGTTGATTAGGAACATCTAACTGGTCTGTAGGAGCCAGAACTCTTAATGGTTAGTAGGGGATCAAATACTTATTTCTCTTAGCAGAATACAAATAAATTTATATAATTTATACAATGTAATTTTCTGGATTTTATTTTTGATATTCTATCTTTCAATGTTAAGATTAAATTATAGACTGTTCATGTCTTTGTCAGTGGGCAAACTTTCACAATCAGCAAGGGCTCAAATAATTATTTCCTTCACTGTATGTCCAAGATCTTCAACATGGGTTCTTCTTACCCACCATCCATGTTTGTTCCCTAGCCACAGCAAATGGAGAATGTGCTATGCATGTTTGGCATTCTCTGGATATCTTAGTAGGGGTTGGCCATTCCAACATTGACTTGGTTATCCGTTAGCAACTTTGTAACAACTTTCACAATTTGCTTCTGTCATTGTCCATTTGGAAGACCCATTTCTGCCCCAAGTTTAACTTCCTGGGTGATGATGCTGTCTCATGATGCCATCTATTTTATGAAGTGCACCAGTCCCTCCTACAGCAAAACAACCCAACAACATGATACTGCCGCCCCAGTGTTTCACAGTTGGGATGGTGTTCCTAGGCTTTGAAGCTTCTGCCTTTTTCCTCTAAACGTAACAATGGTCATTATGGCTAAACAGTTAAATTTTAGTTTTGTCAGACCACAGGAAATGTCTCCAGAAATGTAGATCATTGTTCCTGTGTGCATTTGCACACATTAATCTTGCTTTTATATGTTTCTTTTGAACAATGGCTTCTTCCTGGCAGAGTGGCCTTTTAGCCGATGTTGATGCAGTACTCGTTTCACTGTGGCTAATGACACATTCTTACCAGCTTCCGAAAGCATCATCACAAGGTCTTTTACTTTTGTTCTTGGGTTGATATGCTAATGTCAGATCAAAGCACGTTTATCTCTGAGACACAGAACCTCCTTCCTTACCGGTATGATGGCTGGCCATTCCCATCTTGTTTATACTTGCATATAATTGTTTGTAGAGATGAACGAGGCACCTCCAGGTATCTCAACATTGCACCCAAGAATGATCCAGACTTGTGAAAGTCCACAATTCTCTTTCTGATATCTTGGCTGATTTCTTCAGACTTTCCCATGATGTCACACATAGAAGCAGTGTGTTTCTGGTGTGACTTAAAATACATCCAGAAGGTGTGTCTCTAATTAACTCAGATGTTGCCAATTAACCTGAAAATTGCACCCAAGAATGATCCAGACTTGTGCAAGTCCACAATTCTCTTCCTGATATCTTGGCTGATTTCTACAGACTTTCCCATGATGTCACACACAGAAGCAGTGTGTTTCTGGTGTGAATTAAAATACATCCAGAAGGTGTGTTTCTAATTAACTCAGATGTTGCCAATAAACCTATCAGAAGCTTCCAAAGACATGGCATCATCATACGGGCTGTCCCAAATTGTTTAAAGGCATAGAAAGCCTAGTGTACTTTTGACTTTGCAGAAAGTAATAAAAATGCATTAAAAAATTATCTCTCTCATTATTCTGGTATTTGGCAAATACTAATCATTTTGGTAATCCTTATTGACCTAAAACGGGTAAGGTTTATTCTGATTTCATGTCAGATAATGAGAAAAACAAGCATATGTTTCCTTTTATATAATGTATGTAAACTTCTGGTTTGAACTGTAAATATGTGAACTGGTGGTAAGCTTGACTATCACTCTCATAAGTTAATTAGTTATCTCTCTCTGGTAATTAGAGGGTGCCAAAGGTATCAGCACACAGCATAGCTAGTTGTCCAGCATGCTGGAAGAAGAGGAGGGTATAGAAGTTTCTAGACAGGAAAGAGTCTAGTCAGTATAGTGTAATGTAGTCCAGTCCAGAGAGTGTGCAGCACGTGGAAAGGTGCTGTTGAAGTGAGACAGAAACACTGACAGAAAAGACCAAGAGTCATGTGAATGTTGCAGCTGTTGCACATGAGACATTGAAGAGAGCAGCCAGCGATCATAGCACAGGAGTGGCGAGATATGACTGATGAAATCTAAGGTACCTTTGAGCTTATTACCCCCCTATGCAAAGCAGCTATACTGTGTGAATGCCAGGAATCATCTATTTGCTGTTACCACTGATGTTTGATAAGGTTTACTTTAAATGGATGTGAATAAATCTGGTTAAACTGCACTACCTTGGAACATGTTATATCTTGTGAAGTGTACTGTAAGGAGAATAAAAACAAGGGGCCAGATTCACTGCAACCCCCCTCTCCAGTTCTCTGAGAATCCCAAAGAGCTCTTAATACCTCAGGTTGCAACCCTACAACAGTGGCGGGTGGATAACTGCAAACTGTTTGCGGGCTTTCTTGTGCATCATCTTTAGAAGAGGCTTCATTCAGGGACAACAGTCATGCAGACTAATTTGATGCAGTGTACAGCATATGGTCCTAGCACTGACAGGCTAACCCCACCCCTGTCAACTTTGCAGCAATGGTGGCAGCACTCATACATCTTTTTTTAGAAAAGACAATCTCTGTATATGACTCTCATCGTGTGTAATCAACTTCTTTGGTTGACCATGACGAGGACTGTTCTGAGTGGAATCTGACTTGTTAAACTGCTTTATGGTCTTGGCTACTGTGCTGCAGCTCAGTTTCAGGGTGTTGGCAACCTCATTATAACCTAGACCTTCTGTATGTAGAGCAACAGTTGTTTTCTTCAGATCCTCAGACAGTTCATTGCCATGAGGGGCCATGTTGAACTTCCAGTGACCAGTATGAGAGTATGTGAGATCGATAATACCGAATTCAACACACCTGCTCCCAATAGGGATTTATTTACTTTTGTTGCCAGCGGTTTAGACATTGACAGATGTGTGTTCAGTTATTTTGTCGGCACACCAAATTTACACTGTTATATTATATCAAAGAGTTGATATATATATACAGGCAGTCCCCGGGTTACGGACGGATAGGGACTGTAGGTTTGTTCTTAAGTTGAATTTGTATCTAAGTCGGAACAGGTGTATTTATTAAATGTAACTCCAGCATAAAAGTTTTTTTTAGTTTTAGATCGTGCAGGGAAAGGTTTTACATTTATTTTGCTGTCTGTGCCCCTGATTTCACCTCATTCTCATCTCATGTGCTGCTGTGGCATACTGGAATGTGTCCTTCCATGTCTACTATCTGGAGTAGAACATGGAACAACAAGTGCCAGCATGCCCCATAAGTCTCCGTTTGGAACTAGGGGACAGATGTAAGTCGGAACGGTGTAAGTCGAGGACTGTATATATATATATATATATATATATATATATATATATATATATATATATATATAATCTGTGCAATAACAGTATGCACTTGTATATATGTGTCTTTTACCTGTTACTGTTTTATTGACCAAGTCCAAATCAAAACATTTAGGGCTTCATGTCTGAAAACTGTCTATGCCTAAGACTTTCTTTGTTGCCCATAGCAACTAATAAGAGCTCCTCTTTCATTTCATGTAGTGCTCTGAAAATAATGAAAGAGGAGCTTTGATTGGTTGGGCAACAAAGAAAGTCTTATACCTAACCAGATTTTATACAAGAGACCTTAAGGCCTCGTTCACACGGCTTATTCTGCCGCGTATTGGCGCCGTACTGCGCGCCGGATTTGCGCTTCAGTATGGCGCCAATCCGCGGCAGCAATTACGGTAATCCACTGCGCTTATTGAGAACAGTGGAATCCGTCGCTCCTCCCCGCTCGGCGAATTCGCCGCGGGGGGAGAAAGTGACATGCACATTATTTATGGCGCGGACGCGCCGTAAACAATGCATTGTCTATGGGGTTGGGAGCGGCGCCCCCGCCGCGCTCCGGCCCCACCCCCGTCCCGCCCCTTATTCACGGCGGATTTGTGCGCTCACTACGGCGCACAAATCCGTCGGGAATAAGCCGTGTGAACACGGCCAAAATATGACATTGGAATCTTCATTTTCAGAGCTTTCATCAGATAAACAGTTAAGTCCTGAATTTATGAAAAACACATCATTCTTAGCAGCTATACATGAACATCAGCTGTACATGCTGCCCAGTCACCAGCTCTCACTCATATCACAGCTTGCATGGATTTTTCTTGGAAATGTCTGTTTTTGACAAACAACAGAAAATTATCCCTTTTTGTTTTAGACCCTATTAGTACTGCCAAATCCTTTTATTCTGGGCCTTGTAACAGTATTGTTTCAACTTCTAATAATACAAAATTCTACTAAAAATTGTACTAGTTTCGTAGATGTTGGTGTCAAACTTTGCATTTTTGCAAAAGCACCTACGTCTGTAGGTGTTTTTCTGCATGTGTTTTGAATGTGTTGCCACAGTTTCTTTTAAAAAACAGCATGTTAGGGGCCGTTCACACGGCGTTTTTGGATCCGTTTTGGATCCAAAAATAACATCGAAAAATGCATTGGCAATCGGATCTTAAATGGATCCAACACATTTCCAACAGGCAGCTGTGTGTTTGGATGTATGTTGGATACAGCAGGATCGCACACTATAATTTAAAATAGGGCTCCTGCTGCTTCTTTTGGACCAAGAATTGACATGACAATTCTTGGGACGGATCCGAAACACGGATCCGAATCGCGGAATGAGACACGCATCACCGATCACTCGTCTGATCGCTGATTCGTGTTTCAGATTAAAAGCAGTGTAAATCACATTGCTATTTCTTAGCCGCGTGTTTGGGTCCGTTGGGGTCCGACAGACGGATCCAAACACGTATCTAAAAGCGCATGTTCATACGGACTCAACACGCCATGTGAACACATCCTTTAAAGTGTAGCGTTTTTTTAAGGTAGTTTCTGTTGTTTTTTTTCTGTCCATAGATCCTAATTTTTCCATGTGGGGAAGAAACACATGGGCATGTTCATTGAATATTTTTAAGCATTTACTCAGCATTTTTCCATGTGATGGTTTGAATGATTTGTGATGGGGAAAAAAATCATTAAAAAAGCATAAAAAATCTGTGTCACGGTTCACGCCGCGGACCCCTGCCATGGACCGTCAGCGTGTCGTGCCTTCCTGGTACTTGCCTGTCCTGGTGCTCCTGCTTCCTGGGGTCCTGTTTGTGCACTGCGCCTCCTAGGGCGAGCGTCAGCTTCCTGCTATTTATAGGTTCCCTGTCCTGTTCTAACTTCCTCTTGACCTGTGACCCCTGGCTATAAGAGGAAGTTTCTGTCTGTGCTTCAAGGTCAGTCCATTGCATTCTCATGCTGAGTCCATCTTGAGCTCCTGCCAGTGTCTCTGGACTTAACCCCTGAGATGCTGGTCCAGTTTCTGTGTCAGCTTAGCTCCTGACCATCTGTCTGTCGTCTCCTGCTTTCCTGTGTCTGCTGTATCTTGCTATGATCCCCGTCCTGTATGTGCTCTCCTGTTCCTGCTGTATCCTGCCGTGATCCCTGGTCTGTACCTGCTGTATCCTGCTGTGTTACCTGTCCTGTTCCTGCCGTATCCTGATGTTGCTATGTGTACGTTTATTCCGGCTGTATCCTGCTGCACATGCTACCTATGTTCCTGTCTACCATCGCCTGTGTTCCTGTCCTGCACCTCGGCTGTTACTGCAGGTAGCCACGTCAGGGGTAGCGGCCTGGGGGTCCTGGCAGCAAAGTCCGTCCCGCTTTGCGGCGGGCTCCGGTGAAGACCAGGGGCCCCTTAGACTCCGCTCCCTGCGTGATCTCCATATACCATCTCGCCTGCGGTGATCACAGAGGATCCACACCTGGATGTCAGTGGTCGGCGCTTCGGCATACGTTGGTTGTCGCCGCACCGTTCCACTCAGGTATCACTAAACACTTTTGTTTAGCAAAAATGCATCAAAAATGTATGAAAAAATGCATGAAACCTTAATAAAATGCCATACAAAATCTGTAAATGGAGCTTGATGGTTTACTGGTCTCCATTTCAAACATCTATACTACCAGTCAAAAGTTTTAGGGCAGCAAACAATGTGAAATGAATCAAAGGCTCAAACGTAAATAAAAAACACAAAAATGTTAATTTTGAACCTCAAACACAACGATAATCTGACTTTCTGATTTAAAACAAAGGTTTTTTTCAGAGAAGACATCAAGGACAGCTGCATAGAAAGCAAATTATGCTTTAAAAATTATATGTAAATAATTCCTACAGGAGTCCCAACTTTTGGAGTTTACTTTCAAAACCTCTAATTGTACATGACCAGTGTTAGAACTGACTTTATTACAACATCCTCTAAGGAATTATTTGGACAGCTTTGCTCTCAAGGACAGTGCATGTTGCTATCACGATGGCAAGCAAAAGGAAATTAACAAAAGAATACAGACTTTTATAATCCCTAGGCTGGGAACACAAGGTGTTTTAAACACGACTTTGCTTGCAGCACTGATTGCAAGTCAAAGCCAAGAATGGATCCAAATCAAAGAAGGGACACAAGTCTTTTCACTATATTTTTTCTGTCTGTAGGCTTCATTTCTGATTATGGCTTACAGTCAGCGCTGCAAAATATGCATCAAAAAGCACTGTGTGAACCCAGCCTTAGAAGCGTAGGTCTGTCCTACAGAGAAATTGCCAAGAAAACTAAGGTAGCAGTCAGTGCAATTTCCTATACCATTAAAAGACACTTGGCGACTGGAGGAAACTGACAGGAAGAGGTCTGGTAGACAAAAGGCCACTACGAAATCAGATGAAAAGTTTTTAAAAGTCAATAGTTTACATGAACGACACCTCACAGCTCAATATCTTCAAGCACAGCTTAATGCACCAAAAAGTAAACATGCTTTCATTTTAACTATGAGTAGAAGACTTCTATCTGTAGTTTTTCCAGGTTTAGCATCAGTAGAAAAAAAGCCACTGCTAAGACTGCAAAATAAAGAATTGCCTGAGCCAAGCAGCCCACTGGAATACAGAAGAGTGGAAGAAGGTCTTACAGACTGTTGAATCAAAGTTTGGCATTATCTAGTAGGCGAAAGACTGTTTCCTCAGTTTGTGACACCAAGGGCCACATATATGAAAACTGTCTAGGTCTAAAACTCACTTTGTTGCCCATAGCAACCAATCAAAGTGCCCCTTTCATTTTTCCAGAGCACTATTTGAAATGAATGGGGAATCCAGATTGGTTGCTATGGGCAACAAAGTGAGTTTTAAATCTAGACAGTTTTCACACATGTGGCCCCAACTGTCAAACACTAAGGAGGAAGTGTAATGGTCTAGGGCTATTTTGCTGGATCCAGTGGTAACCTGCACAGGTTGACTGACACAATAGACAAAAAGGCCTACAACAGCATTTTGATGCACCATGCAATAACCTCTGATATATACATAGTTGATCTGGGGGTGCTAGGTTATTCCTGATATGCTTTACAGAATTGATTGGCCTGCAGTCTTCAGACTTAAATAGTACCTATCACCACTACACAAACATACAAAAATGTAAAAATGTATAGCAGATGAAATTATAAAATGTTTCTCTAATATGTGTCATTAACAAATCAAAGGATTTCTCTCAGTATTAAAGGGAAATAGGCTTTACTTTCACCTTGTAAGTCACAGATCATTATATAATAGGATTTCTTCATGGGAGATATCACATGTGCAGGGGAAGCTGAGGATATAGCTGCTTGGACAGGGTAATCTGAGTCTCTCACTACATACAGAGCAGCAGGCACAGTACACTGAGGATATAGTGTGACAGGGTTTACCTGTTGCTTCAGCCTCCTCCATAGCACACAGGCATACATATTACACTGCTGCAAGTGTACACATGATTCCAGGTTCCTAATTTCACAATGGACTCTTCCAGCTCAGAAGCAGTTAGTTTCACAGAGTTATCAACATAGTGATCCATTAAGCTGTCAGGTGCCGACTTGGCCCGACTTCAGTCATGTTTTAAAGGGCCACTGCTTTTTTAAAAACTGAATTACAGGAAAGATGCGTTTTCCTAATGAAATATATTTAAGGAAGTGTTTGTATTTTAGTCTCCTGTTACATCAGGAGGTTTCCCTGGAAGTGATAGGTCCTCTTTATACCTTAATGAGCTTGTTTGGGGTGAACTGAATAGTAGATTACATTGCTTTCACCCTTCAAGTGCAGCACATTTGTGGGAACTTCTACAACAATATTGGAAATAAATTTCTGAACAAATATCTGAGTGCATCTGTAGAAAAGAATGCCTAAATTGTGTATCAGCTAGATGTGACTTCTTTTG
Organism: Phyllomedusa bahiana; assembly: GCA_025379985.1. Lineage (NCBI taxonomy): Eukaryota > Metazoa > Chordata > Amphibia > Anura > Hylidae > Phyllomedusa > Phyllomedusa bahiana. Next base: position 37,719 of record JAODAL010011083.1, on the reverse strand, counting down.
AGATATTAAAATGTGTAAATATCAATAGAAACTGAAATGGAAGTGTTTTAAAATATTTAACTGGTGATGTAAATGTGTTTTTCATCGGTCATCAATCTTCAATGTTGCCTGTAAAATGTACATAGATTTCTTCAACTCTTATTCGGAATGAATGTAAGGCTATGTTCACACGGCTTATTTCAGGGCGTATTTACGGACGTATTTACGTCCGCAAATACGGGCCGAAATATGGATCAAATACGTGTCACAAAGTGTGGCGCGTATATCGCGTTGTAAATACAATCCAGATAATTTAATATGGGGATTTACGTAGCGAAATACGCCTCAATAAGTGACAGGGGACTTAATTTTACAATCGTATTTACGGACGTATTTACGCCTGCAAATACGTTGCGAAAATACGCCTCGTGTGAACGCCGAGGTGTATTTTACATTTTAATAAATTCTAATCTAATTGTTCATTTTTTGAAACGTATTTTGGTACGTATTTGCGGACTTAACTACGTCTGTCAATACGCCCCGAAATAAGCCGTGTGAACATAGCCTAATAGTTATGTCTGTAGAAAATTTGCAGCATTTGAAGATGAGTCCTTCCCGAACTTGTCGCTAATATAGATGTATCCGGAGGTGTATAGCACAAGGTGTTAAACCGCTATGGGAAATGCAGTATGTCTAACTAGTTGGAATAGGTGCTGGGCCTGTCACAGTAAAATCTACTGTCTTACTTCTATATTCATATTGTTAATTTCTCTCAATTTTCTTACTGTTATGCTACACATGTCCCCTTCTCAAAGCTAAATCCCTGCTTACACTGCTGTCCACTTCAATTTGCATTCATGAACAGTAGTATTCTTGGTTCTAAGATTGTTTGATGGATATCGACCAATCTATGAATTTAATTACCTCTTGATGTTTTTTTATTTTCTAGTAGGTTGGCATAATATCACCCATAACATTGTACTGCATATTACTATCACTTCATGAGAAATAACTCTTCCTTTTATTTTATTTTCATTCCCTTGTTGTGATAAAGAAGTTTGTGCAATAAAAAAAGATTTGATAAAAATACTCAAGTTCAGTAACCATTTCATGATAGTCTACATAGTACTGTAGTGCAATATCACGCATCATAGGCTTCAATACAGCAGCTTAGCAGCAAAGTGTCCCTGGAAATTACTTAATACAACACAAGCAATTTTTTCAGTTGCACATAGCTTTCCTATCTATTTTACTTTATTTCTTCCAGTACATTCTCTTGATGTTCTGTAATAAAATAAATGGCACTTATACATAATTTTCCATGTTCTCTCATTGTATCTGTGTTTATAAAGCATTAGCTTTATAGTTATATTTTAATGAACAATTTAAGTCATATCACTCTTTTATGACTTTTCTCTGGTATGTCAATTGCTTTCCATGGTGCTAATTGTTTTTAGTCTACAAATGTATTTTTCCCAGAAACTTCTGATTTAGAAGGCTAAAGTATTTGGAACTAGGGTAGTAAATCCTTTTAAGTTGTTTAACTGAGGCTGGTACTACACATCACATTTTTGTTGCAAATTTTGATGTAATTTTTAAATCGAACACAGGATTATTTATAAAAGAGAAAAAATGTAACAGTTTTGGATCCATTTCTGTCTCTCACCCAAAAACTGTAACAAAAACTCTTTTCTAATCATAGTTACATGATTTGTTTGTAAGGCTAAAATATGACAGACGTCCATCCAGTTCAGCCTATTGTGCTATAATGTTGATCCAGAGGAAGGCAAAACCCCCCATTAGGTAAAAGCCAATTGTCCTTATTTTAAGGAAAAAAAAATATTTCCGACTCCAAACTGACTCTAATCAGAATAAATCCCTGGATCAATGCCCCTTCTTTTTAAACCCCTCAATTAAACTTGTTATATTATTACATTGTAGAAATGCATCCTTTTTGAACTCTGCTAGTGAATTCACCATGACAAGTTCCTCTGGTAGTGAGCTTCACAGTTTCACTGCTCTAACAGTAAAGAATCCCTTTCTATGTTTATGTAGAAACTTTCTTTCCTCTAGATGTAGAGGATGGCCCTTCGTTCTAGATACAATCCTGGGTATAAATAGATCTCGAGAGAGATCTCTATATTGATCTTTAATATATTTAAACATATTTATTATGTGCCCCCGAAGCCGTCTTTTCTCTAAACTAAACAACCCTAATCTTACTAATCTTTCTGGGTATTGCAGTCCACCAAGTCCTTTTATAATTTTTGTTGCCCGCCTTTGTACCTGTTCAAGCTTTACAATGTCTTTCCTGTGCACTGGTGCCCAAACCGGCCACAATATTCCATGTGTGGTCTAACAAGTGACTTGTATAATGGGAGAATAATGCCCTGATCATATGCATCCATGCCCCTTTCAATACACCGCATCTTATTTGCATTGGCAGCTGCTGCCTGACACTGATCATCATGGTAAAAATGGATGGTAAAAATACAGTATGATTTATTGACTTTTGTCATATGTATGATAAAATCTCATTCATTATTTTTCACAATAATGGACAAATCATTTTTAGTGTACAGAGGAAAAAAAATAACATTCCCTCCGCTTCTGGTGTTTACCATGAGTCATATAGATAACTTGGCTCAATGCAGCAAGTGAAGTGAACTTTATGATCTCATCCTCGTTATTTTGAAATACATGTTAGAAAAGACTTTACAATAGTTAAAGGTTTAAATAAGCTGTCATACAGTGAGTGGCTGTTACTAGAAAAAAAAACAGGGCACCTGCAATATGGAACTCTTGTCTGTTGCAGTAATCAGATTGAGGTATTGTTAATATGGTAACACAGGATAATTTAAACATGGCTACTTCCTACCAAAATAGGGCTACACCTGTCTATAGGCCATACCTGTTATTGCAGGTAAGCTCTATTGAAGTGATTGGACTGAGCTCTATACCAAACACAACCTGTGGACAGTTATGACATTGCTTTTGGATGGAAACAGTCATGTTTTTCATGTCATGTACAAATCCTTTAACCACCTGTTTATATTTGACAGACGTCATGTTGTTGGTAAGGGAATATGGAACAGAATCACAAGCTGAGCCCACTACATACATGGCAGGCGGCGGCTTTTAGCTATAATGGCAGGGACTCTGATTCTGGACAATTAACCACTTAGTCTCCACAGTCAAAGATGCTGCGGCATCTAAGCTATTACAGAATGGTGCAGTGCTCAGTTCTGCTGCCTGTTTTTTACTCCTGCAACACAATTATGGAGTGCTGAGTGATTGTCATAGCAGCCAGGGGCCTAGTGAAGGCCCCAGGCCTGCCATCATTTTCTTCCCTAGGGCATGATGTAATAGGAGAGCCATAGTTTTATATTTTAAAACTTAAAAAAAATTAAAATATTAAGGGGGACATGTCTGAAAACTGTCTTGGTCTAAGACTTTTCTTCTTGCCCAAAGCAACCAATCAGGGTTCCCCTTTCATCTCATATAGTGCTCTGAAGAAATGAAAGGGGAACCCTGATTGGTTGCTATGGGCAACAAGAAAAGTCTTAGACCAAGACAGTTTTCAGACATGTCCCCCTTAAGGGCCGTTCACACGGCTTATTTTGGGCAAGGATTCCAGCCGTATTGTGCGCCATCTGTCCCAGCCATTACGGTAATCCACAGTTCTCATAGAGAACTGTGGATGCTGTCTCTCCTCGTCGCTCGGCGACATGTTCATTATCCCGGCAGGATACGCGCTGTGGATAATGAAAGTCTATGGGGCCGGGGAGCTGCGCCCCCGCCCCTTACTCAAGCCGTAATTGCGGGCGAAATCCGTCCAATCCATCCTTAACTCTGCTGCCCGTCTTATCCACCTCTCTCCTCGCTACTCCTCTGCCTCTCCCCTCTGCCAATCCCTTCACTGGCTTCCCGTTGCCCAGCGAATTCATTTCAAGCTACTAACCATGACATACAAGGCTCTCCATGACCTCTCTCCTCCATACATCTCTCCCCAAAATTTTTCCAGGTATCTCCCCTCACGCAACCTCCGCTCCTCACAGGACCTTCCCCTTTGGGCTCCCCCTTATCAGCTCCTCACACAACCGTCCCAAGACTTCTCTCGTCCCTTCCCCCACACTCTGGAACTCACTGCCCCAACACATCAGACTCTCCCCCCCCTCTCACCACTTCAAAAGTAAAACCCGAAAACCCATTTCTTCAGGCTTGCCTACAACCTTCACTAAACTTGTCACTACTTTCCCCCTCATACATGTCTGCCCCCCACCCTCCTGTCTCTTTCCCCCCTCCTTGTAGATTGTAAGCCCTCGCAGGTAGGGTCCTCTCTCCCTCTGTCGTGCCAATTGTTATTGTTCATTTATCTTTGTACTCGTTTGACTTATGTATTGTATGTAACCCCTCGATTGTAAAGCGCCCTGGAATCAATGGCGCTTTAAAATAAATAATAATAATAATAATAATAATAATAATAAGCCGTGTGAATCGGGCCTTGAAGTTCAAAACTCCTTTGTTTTCTTATTTTACAAATAAAAAAGAGAAACAATGAAGTTAAATAGAATTGGTTTTGCTGCATCTATTAAAACCTAACCTTATTTCTCCTGCATAGTGACTGTCATACAAAATACCCAATGCCAAAATTGTGTTTTCTTTTCTCACTGTGCTTCCCTCCAAAATTTGAAATAAAATGTGATCAAAACGTCACATTTATCCCAAAATGGTACCGTAAAAAACTACACTTCGGGCCACATGTATGAAAACTGGCTAGGTCTAAAACTCACCTTGTTGCCCATAGCAACCAATCAGAGCACCCCTTTTATTTTTCCAGAGCCCTATATGAAATGAAATGGGTTCTGTGATTGGTTGCTATGGGCAACAAAGTGAGTTTTAGACCTAAACAGTTTTCATACATGTGGCCCTTTGTCTTGTACACGGATGTAGGCATAAAAATAAAAATGTTATTGCTCTCATAAAATGGCAATTTTAAAAATAAAACATTTTTTTTATATTTTTATAAAAGTAGTGAAATGCAACAAAAACTACACAAATTCTGTACTGACACAAATAAAAAATAAAATGCCATTTATATAGCACAATGAACTTCATAAAAATGAAAACCCCCAAAAACTGTGCAATTGCAATTTTTCTTCTTTAACTCCATAGAGAATATTTTTCGTTTCCCTGTACATTACATGGTACAGTAAGTGATACTAAATTATATATTTTACCATAAGAAAACAAGCCTTCATATGGCTACACAGATGAAAAAATCAACTACTTCTGTATCTTGGAAAGCAAGAAGGAAAACTGGACACAATGTAAACAAAACTTGCTGCGTTGGTAAGGAGTTAACATGCACAGTGATGTCTCACAAACTGCATGTACAGTATGTATGAAATATATTGTTGTTATGAAATCCTGTGTGTTTAATACTTTAAAAAGAAGATTCTCAGCTTTGTTTTACCCTTATTTACCTCTCATCCGTTCAGTTCATTCAATAAATGAAATGAGTAAAAAGTAAAAGAAAAATGTATTTTTATCATACTCGGTGCACGTGGTTCTGCAGATTAAAGGGGTTGTCTCACTACAAGGATTGCTTTTTAAGTTAAAGATCTTGCAAAAACAAGTCCCTTTGCAATATGTCCATTAACAGTGTCCTACCTATTCCTAGATATCCCCTCTTGTATGGGCTGTATCAGCTTCTCAGACCACTATAGCTACAGACCTGTTCAATCTCTCCTGAAAGGCTGCCAGCACTGGTTGCTATAGCTATAGCTACTGCAGCCTAGTAGAAGCCAGTAAACACGCCCCTGAATTCAAAATTAAACCAAGAAAACAGGACTGAGTTGAGATGAATCAATGTAGTGAGACAACCCCTTTAAGGTTGATGAAGGCCCTTGGAGAATAAATTTGGTGGGTACTCTTAATAAACTCCTCCTAACTCACTAGCCACATAGAGTAGAGATCTTATATGCAATTGGTTCCCTCCTATGAGCTCTGTCCTAATTAGGGCATGTTCACACAACAGATTTTAACAAATAAATCTGCATTAGATCAAACAAAAAAATATGTGCAATACAACTCCCATTCACTTGAATTACTGTAAAAAACTGCATGGAATTTCCACAAAATGGATTTTAAATCTGTTGCGCAGAAGAAAAAAAAGTTCATTCTTTTTAGGGAATCCTGCTTGAATTCCACTTCAGGCAGGAGTGATGCGGGTTATCCCCACTAAAATGGGGCTAACCTACATCCTAATTCCGCCTCCATAAAAGTAAAAATCCTTGGCAGTAATCCAAGGTATTACCTCCGATTTCTGCCAAGGAATACACATCAGATTTTTCTGATAGGAAAAACCCCACATGTAAACATACCCTTACATAGACTTTCAAGAGAGCAACTTCCTAAGATCCACTTGCATGCAAAGACCACTTTAGACCTTTTCCAGCTACAAGAAAGATTGCCCCCTAGTTTTTTGAAAGTGGAGATCCCATATATGAGCAGACAATAAATAACTATTGGTCACAACAGGCTTAAAAAATGCTTTGGCCCCACAGCGGACTTTTGAAAGGACACATAAAATAACAGCTCCTTGTATGGCCTGGACAATGGTGAGAATATCCTGGGAGTTATTGTTTTACAATCTGTGCAAGTAGTGATTTTGGCATCTGGATCCATATAACCAGCGTGGACACAAAGTATGGTTACAGGAGGCTTTGGTCCAAAAGGTAAGACACAGACACATGAGTTACTCCAAGTGGAGCAGATGAAGTGTGCAGGAGGTATCATCCCAGTATGGCTGATGATTCTAAAGAATAATTGGGAAGTGACAACATATAGCATTTTAACTGTATTTAAAAGGGTTGTCTCACTATAAGGAATGCTTTTTTATGTTAAAGATCTAACAAAAACAAGTCACTTTGCAACATATGTCCATTAATAGTATCCTACCTATTCTGAGATAGCTCCTCTTGTATGGGCTGCATCAGCTCCTCGGTTGCCATAGCTATAGACCTGTTCAGTCTCTCATGATAGACTGCCAGCACTGGTTGCTATAGTTACAGACCTGTCTTCCACTGCAGCCTAGTAGAAGCCAGTAAACACACCCCTGAATTCAAAATGAAACCAAAAAAACAGGACTGAGGTAAGATGAATCAATGTAGTGAGACAATCCCTTTAAGCCCATAAAGTGATCTGCCTTTGAAAGATTTCAGCATCATATAGAGCTGTAATTGCTCTCTTTGACACCTTGACTGAAAAAGCATAAAACCAGCATAAAAACTGAATGTATATTAAAGGGGATATATCGCTTCGTCAGTTAGCCTGTTTCACTGCTCTCACAGCCTCTCAGTTACAGAAATTCAGGGGCGTTTCTTCCCCTCCCAGCTGGGTGTTTCTTAACCGAAGGGATGACATCATCCCCCCGTCACTGTTCATGCTGGCGCTGTGTGTTCCCCCCCACCCACCACATGTTACTGTGTCTCTCCCTATGCAGAGTATGTAAGAGCTCCTTCTATGTGCACAGTCGCACAATTGTGTTGTTTTCTGGTTGTAGAAGCCCTGCAGTGTTATTCTGTTTCTTCTGGCTGTGCAGAGGAAAATGTGCCGGTCCTTTACTTTGAGTGAGAGGCAGGAATGCAAGCTCTGTGAATACAGCCGACCAGGACATAAACAGAATGTAAATGAGCTCTCAGCTAGTGAAATGCAAGGAGGAGGGATCTGACCAGCACTGGATATCAGTGTAAACAGAAACAGAAGATAAGGGATCCTGTGATAAGAGAGCTTTGCTAATGACATCCAATTGCAAAGTTGCTTGTATTCACTGTCCCTTTATTCTGAAGACCATTCAATGAAATGATACAACCTTTAAGCAAGTATACTGTAGAGAATGCAATTTTCTGCTGCAACCTATTTGGTGAGTTTTAAGTATTAGGAATGAATGTTTATTTTAAAAAATTAGAGAATAGTTACATATTTAATTGAAAGAGAAAAGAGACAAATATCCATCAAGTGCAGCCAAGCCAGTGCATACACATCACAGTAGCCTAACTGTGTATATTAATCTGCCCTGAATAGCAGTATCTTTGTGTTCTATGGTTTGGGGGTAACAGCAAGGCCAGGACAAAGGGTAGGCGACCACCGAGGGCGCCACTTCATCCTAGGCAGAAAAGGGGAGCAAAGAAGTATGGAATGGGCTGAAATTTCCATTGGGGGGCTATATATGCCTTATTTGCCCAGGGCACCAGAATACCTTGTCCTGGTCCTGGGTAACAGCACTCCAACATAGCACTATGCAAGTGCTAGTCTAAGATTTGACTAAACAGCCCTTCCCTGAAATGTTATACCAGTATTTGTATTTGTAGATACAGTACAAATATTGAACAGAGCACAAACATCTATTTTAGCACTTAGAAGATATTAGTCTCTATAGCAACAGTTTTCAATGTCCAATTCACATTACACATATCATGACATTCTTTCTGAGCTAGGATAATTATCCCTTGTTAAACAGACTAAATGTTTTTGCTATTAGGTGACTTCTTTCCAACTGATTCTGTTCTTAACCATTTAATTACTGGAGTGTTTACCCTCCTTCCTTACCAGCCTTTTTGGCTTTCATTTATTTTATTTTTTTGCATTGCTCTGTTCAGAGATGCATAACTTTTAATTTTTTGTGTTAGCATAGCTGATGAGGGCTTGGTTTCAGGGGATTTATTGTATTTCTCAATGACAATGTTTTGGGACCCATATAACTAGGTTTGTCCTTGAAGCAAATTCCCCTACTGTGACAGCTCATAGCACGGTCAATTCTCCCCATTCTTTTCTATGGGAGTTCCAAATATAGCTGAGCGAGTGTGCTCAGCTATATTTGGAACTCCCATGAAGACATGACATGAATGTATTCTGTATACCGAGAAAACCTTTTCTCGGTATACAGTATACTTTTTGTCTTGCTTATGCCGGCAAGTGTGTAGCAAACGCAAAAGGAAACAGCTGGCTCCCAGGAGCCTAAAAACACTGGTTACCCGGTTCTTGGCAAGATAGAGTGTTGTGCCTCCTGTAAGAAGCACCACGATTCAAAGTGAGTGCAAAACTGTTCTTTACTCACCTTACATTAAGCTCTTACCACCACAGCCAGTTTTGGCCTTCCTGACAGAGCCCCATTTTTTAATTCTGACGTGTCACTTTATGTGAGAATAACTTTTTGACACTTTTATCTATCCAAGTGGTTCAGAGACTGTTTTCTCGTTACACATCGGGCCACATTTATGAAAACTGTCTAGGTCTAAGACTTTCTTTGTTACCCCTAGAAACCAATTAAAGCTCCCTTTCATTTTCTCAGAGCACTACATAAAATGAAAGGGGAGCTCTGATTAGTTGCTATGGGTAACAAAGAAAGTTTTACACTTATAGATTTCATATATGAGGCCTAATGTGCTTTAAGTTAGTAAGAAATCCTTGTTTATTTGTGAAAAATATCAAAATATCATGAAAATTTAGAAAAATTTGCCATTTTCAAACTTCAAAAATTACTGTGTGGAAGACAGTTATTCCATTCAAAATAGTAAATAACTAGCATCTGCCATATGTCTACTGTTTTTTTATGACATTAGGGGGGGTTTAGAAATTTAGTAGTCATTTTTTACATTTTCAAGAAAATTTGCAACATTGATTTTTTAGGGACCAGTCCAGTTCTGACCTGGCTTTGAGGGCTCTGTATGTGAGATACCCCCACAAATGACTCCATCTAAGAATTTACACCCCTTAAAGTATTTAAAACAGTGTTTAGGAAATCTGTTAACCTATTAGGTATTTCACAAAAATTAAAGCAAAGTAGAGGTGAAATTTCAAACTGTAACTTTTTTTTGCAGATTTTCAATTTTTAATCTTTATTCTCTGGAAAACGGTAGATGTGAACAGGGGAATGCAACACAACATCCATTCCCCATATTCTGCTGGTTTTAGAGATACTTAGTGAGATACTTAGCCTTAGTGTGCTAATTGGCTCAATCACAAGTCTTAGAGTAGGAAGAGCACCTACCGGACTCTGGGATCTTATTTTCAATGTGATTTTATTTAGGCACCATTCCGGGTTTGCGGACACCATAAGATGCTAAATCTTAACAAACACCCCTGAAAAGAACTCATATTGGAAACTACACCTTTTGATGAATATATCCAGGGGTGCAGTGAGTATTCAACCCCACAGGTGTTTCACAATTTTTTTTAGCATTAGGCAGTTAAAATAATTATATTTTTTCACAACAACCAGCAATTTTACCTGAAATTGTTTAATTGTTACAAGGAATCCTGGAAAAAAGCACCCCAAATTTTGTTATGCATTTGCAAAGCCCCCAAAGAACAGAAACAGGTGACACCTTCCAGGGGTCATCCCATTTTGGATTCAACATCTCTCATGGATCTCAAGGATTTCATCTAGGGGTGTATTGTACATTTTGGGTGTACAGGTGTTCCATAGATTTTTAAACATTGGACCATGAAAATGGGGGGAAAAATGCAGTTCCGTTATTGTTTTTTGGGCTTCATTTTACAGCTTTGCCGTGCAGTATAAATGACTTGTTAATTTTACTATGCGGGTCTGTATATTTTATGTTTTATTACTTTTACAAAATAGATATTCATTTATAAAAAATTTATTTTTTATGTCTTAAAAGTTTGCTATTCATAGATTTTTTTTAATTTTCTGTATTCGGAGCTGATTATGGGCTTGTTTTTTTCTGGGATTAGTTGAAGTTTTCATTGGTGCCATTATAGGGTGCATATGATCACTTTTTATTAAGGTTTTTGTGAGGCGTAACAAAATACAGCAATCCTTGTAGTGTTCTTTATTTTTATTTTTTACAGTGGTCATCATCTGGAATAAATGACATGCTGGCTTTACTCTGCAGGTCAATATGATTACAGCAATACCCAATTTGTATATTTTTTTATGTTTTACTGCTTTTACACAATAAAATCACTTTTATTTAAAAAGGAAAACGCATTTTTGCATTGTCATAGTCTGAGAGTCATGACTTTTTTATTTTTCTGTGTACAGAACTATGTAGGGGCTTGTTTTTTGTGGAATGTAATGTTTTTATTGGTATCATTTCGGCATTTATATGAGTTTTTGATTGCTTTTAAATCCGTTTTCTGGGAGGCAGTGTGAAGAAAATGCTGCAATCTTATTATTGTTTTTTATTTTTTTAACGGGGCTCACTGTGCAGTATATGTGACAAGTTAGTTTTACTCTGTGGGCCAATGCAGGTGATGCAGTTTGGCGCCAGCTGTACTATACAGGTTGTCCCATGTCACGATCGTTTGGGCCCGCTTGAGAGCCTGCACGATGTCCAGGACGTACCGTTATGTCTATTTGCGGAAAGTCAATTCCCGCTAAGATGTACCAGTCCAATGTCGGGATGGGGTTAAATTATTGTTAGGCACTAGGGAGCACCTGGTGTTTCTCTCCTACACTTTTGTTTTGCCTAAACATGAATGGGAGAGAGTTGTGCAAGTGCAGCCCTTTCCTCATTCTCTGAGGCTGACTTGTAGTTACGGGCTGGCCTCAGAAGGGGATTCTGCTTCATGGCAAAGCCCCTGTAAAGGGGTTTTCTCACCACAAAAATTAGCTTTTAATATGTAGACAAAGATAAAAGAAGGTTAGTACCAAATTCACTGTTGTTTTGACTTTGCTTTGTTCAGAAGATAAACAAGATTTTTTTCTACTGCTAGTGTACACAAGTTTCTCTTGGTTATCGACCATTGTTTCACTTATATAATTGTTCCAGCTGCCCTCTCAACCATAGTGAGCCACTCCCTGCTGAGTCTTATCTCTAACACAGGAGCCTGTTTATGTAAGTTAATGACAAATTTCAACCCTTAGAGCTCTTTGTGCATTACAGATTTTAAATCTATTGCACGCATATCACTGTTTTAGGAATAGCTAGGAATAGTAGAGCTGATATGCCAATCACTGCTACAGAACCGCCCACAGCATGATCGGGAATTGAGAATCTGAAACCTATTGTGAAGAGCAGCCCCTGCATGGTGAGACAACCCCTTAAAGCTAGCCATACACAAGACAGAAAAGGTCTTAATAGGCCAATTCTGATCATTTGGTCGTATTCCACGCAAAATATACATGGAAATTTACTATTGATGTAAAAGGGAATGGATAAAAACCTCGTGAAAAACGTGCCCAAAACATTTGTATGTGGTTTTTAATGCGGATCCACATCCAAAACCATATAGAAATAAATGGGACTTGTTTCTGACTGCAAACAGCAAGGAAAAAATAACCCTAGATCCACATGCGATAACATGTGAAATACATCTGATGTAGTTTTCAACAGTGTAAATTTTACTCGTTGTGTGGACATACCTGAAGACTACTGCTGTATACTAATAGTGATGCAACATCCCCAAGCACTGGCAATGAGTTAAAGCCACCGCTGTCCAAAGACAGCACAGTAAACAGACTACTACTGCATGAAAGCTTGTTGTGTAGCCATAGGCGGGTGGTTTAATAGAAATGTAAAATTAATTTGTATTATTTAATAATAAAATTGTATTCTAAAGATTCACTGCATTTGTTCAGGGTTCAGAAATAAGTCACAACTAGACCTTGGCATTGCAGTTGTCCCGAATTCCCTTTTCCTTAATTTTGACACAAGTGTAATATGTGGCACATGGTTTGTGGGTGCCCTGTTACACATTTTTCATTAGGGTGCAGGAACTTCATGTAATGCTTATGCTAATCTATTAATATCTTGTATTAGTCTAGTGTTCCTTACAAACTGTGAATTATCTAGTTAAGGGAAAGATACATCAATTTAGTAGGCCAGGACGCTTTAATATAAAGTATTAAAATTTACTGTAAATTAGTAAACGCACCATTGCCCGAGGGCCACTAATCCATTTCTCACTAATGCATTGCTGACCTTTTGGCCAGAAATAAATTTGTAGATGTCTCTGTGGAATTAACGTAACCTTCTCTCTGCCACTATATATGCATATTTATATAGCTGAAGCTTTTAATGGACCAAGGTCTAGTCATGGTTACATGCTGTACATATTAAAGAACAATTTATTTGACTTTAATAAACTGCATGCAATAGTCTGCTAAATGGGACTCTGGAGCAGTGGATTTCAGTCTGTGATGTGCCATACTATGGCAGATTTACATTTTCATTCAGATCAAATTGTGATTTCAGAATGATGTGAAGCAATATTTATTTTTTCGGAATACTTCAGCTCTTTAGCAGCTGTAGATATGATGATCCAAAATACTTAAGGGGACAAGAGACTGTTTCAAGTATGGAAGGGACTCACAGATGACACTCGAGTACCACAAAATTATATTAAAAAGAATGCTGCTATGAAACATAACATTTATTAGATCTACATTAAGAAATCACTTTCGGTCTAAAAACATAGAGAAAGTCTAAGTAAAAAGATCCATTCTACCAAAAGTCAGTCAGACGCCAATGGGTCACAGACCTCTTAAAATGGTACACATCAGTCACTGAATTAAAAATAAGTACACAACAATAATCAAAGCAACCATATTTTACATTAATATTATATGGCTCTAAAAAGTCAGAAGATAAAAAATATAGTCACACACGAAGTTCAGGTTATATAACCATATGCTATCTCACTCCCACTTTGGATAGCAATTTGCTGTTTGAGGCTTCATATAGCAACTATTTAATTAGCCTATACTAGGTTTTGCATGTTGTTTGTGTGCTATAGAAAATCTCAATAAATATTTTGTAAGGTTTTTTTTACATACCAGACCGCCATTTGCAGCCTTCTTTAGTCACCTCATGATATCTTTCAATTAGATTAAAATATGGCATGTTGGGACACACTGAAAGGGTAATTCAAGTGGTCCCTCAATGAACAATATTAATATTGTTCCAGAACCACCATTGTGTGTTAAAAACATTGTGGGCCACATGTATGAAACTGTTTAGGTCTAAAACTCACTCTTTTGCCCATAGTAACCTATGGCCAAAAAAATGAGTTTTAGACCTAAACAGGTTAATACATATGACCCTGTAGGTTGAAACCATAACTCTATGAAAAACTGGTAATTGGTTCTGAAGCTCCAAAATATCACCCAACATAATGGAAAATAAAGATTTAAAAAAAATTCCAGATAACTCAAACAGATAAAGCAAGTCCTAACATGTAACAGACAGAAAGGTGGAAATCATTTTATTTTTGAGGACAGGAGCTTTTTTTTCTACACAATCTACCAGAAGAAGAGAAAATGGGGCAATCATCTGGTGCCCTAAGGAGCCGCTCATCCTGGCACACGTAAAGAACAGTACATAACATGTACAGTGGGGAAAATAAGTATTTGATACACTGGCGATTTTGCAATTTTTCCCACATACATAGAATGGAGAGGTCTGTAATTTTTATCGTAGTTACACTTCAACTGTGAGAGACAGAATCTAAAATCCAGAAAATCACATTATATGATTTTTAAATAATTAATTTGCATTTTATTGCATGAAATAAGTATTTGATGCAATAGAAAAACAGAACTTAATATTTGTTACAAAAACCTTTGTTTGCAATTACAGAGGTCAGACATTTCCTCTAGTCTTTGATCAAGATCGTCCTGTCCCCTTTGGAGAAAAGCAAATCCAAAGTATGATGTTTTCATCCCATGCTTCACCAGTTGGGATGGTGTACTTGGGGTTGTACTCATCCTTCTTCTTCCTCTAAACATGGCAAGTGAAGTTGATACGAAAAAGTTCTTTTTTGGTCTCATCTGACCTTCTCCCATGCCTCCTTTGGATCGCCCAGATGGTAGCTGGTGAACTTCAAATGGGACTGGACATGTGCTGGCATGAACAGGGGAACCTTACATGCCCTGCACATGAGCACAGGGGGTCCTCCTGGGCATCCGTCTACCCTGCCCAGTGGCGTAACTTGGCCCACACAGCAGGTCCGGGCGGCACGTCTGTGTGCAGGCCCAGACATGCTATGTCTTTAAGCGGCGCAGGAGGCAACATCACGACTCCTGCGCTTCTGTATCTCTTAGGCCGAAAGCCCATAGGTTTCCTGCCTAGGAGATGCCAGGAGCAACATCCCAGCATAGGTATCGTGAGTAGCGTTTTTATTTTTTTTCAAGTTAGAAGGGCCATATTTACCTACAGGGGGTTATATATACAGGAGGCTGTAAACCTACCTACAGGGGGCTGTATATACAGGGGGCTGTATACCTACTTACACGGGGCTGTATATACAGGGGGCTGTATACCTACTTACACGGGGCTGTATAAATCTACAGTGGGCTTATATCCCTACCTACTGGGATCTCTATACCTACCTATTTAATGGTGGGCAACATTACTACCTGCTTACTTAATGGGGGGCACCCATAACAGAAGTAGAAATCGGTAGGGAAGTGCTAATAGTGAGAAGTCTAAGATGCTTGTGTGGTAAATTCTGCAGGGACGACTTTGGCCGGGAGAAGTCATCATGGCGGTTTGGGTCGGATGGAGAAGAAAAGGGAAAAGGAATGACTCAGAGAATTACTCTTTAGAGAAGACATCTTCTGTGAGTTCCTGAATCTCGGGGATTATTTTGCGTCTCTTTTAGATCAGCGCTGTAGTTACTGTCATGTGATGGTGACCTGAGCTGGTGTCTGACCACTATGCGGTCTCTATATAGAGGTGTTGTAGGTTATACCTGGGCTGGTGTCTGACCACTGTGCGGTCTCTATATGATGGTGTTGTAGGTTATACCCGAGCTGGTGTCTGACCACTATATGGTCTCTATATGGCGGTGTTGTAGGTCATTAATTTATTATCGATAATGTATAAATTTATTCCTGTGAGTGGTTGTGTTGGTTGGGGGGAGTGCATAGATCTGCCAAGGGGCCCATAATGCTGTTAAGATGGCCCTGTCCACAGGGTGCACTAGGGCCAGTTTACCATTTTGTTTTCTAACAGCTGATGTCTAGCCATGTCACTTCTTCCCTGCACATATGTGACAGGGAAAATGAAAGTGAATGGGTCCAGCCCCACAGCATTTTAGAAGTGTGGACTGACCAGTATGTACTTCTAAAACACCCAGCATATAGCAGAGCACACAGTACGCCCTGTTATACACCTTGTGAACATACCTTAAGGGTAGGTTCACACAGAAGATATAAATGCTGATTCTGGGACGGATTCAGTGCTGGATCTGCATCAGAACCGGCGTCCAATCCGGCAGGAAACTGATTTACATTATACCCTATGTAAAATCAGTGTCGTTATTTAGATGACACTGATTTTACTTGAGTATTTTTGCTGCATACTTTCAGCATCTACACAGAATTCTTTGAGTTGTTTTATGCACTAACAGCACTAATGGATAGGACGAAAAATCTGCCTCGGGCATTGTGGGTTGTTTGCTCATCAGAATTCTGCGTTTGCAAGTGCTGAATTTCCAACAAGCAAACTACACTATCAGTGCCGAAAAACCGTCATGTGAACTCACCCTAAGTGTGTAGTGCATCTGTGTTCAATATATGTGTATATACACACACACACACAATTTCAGGGGTACCTTGTCTAGTGCAGTTAGTCTCTGAGGTACAGTGTGTAATGTAATCATCTCTGGGGTACAGTGTATAATGAAATTTAATCCTGGGGTATGGTTTTAATTAATCTCTTGTACAGTGTGAAATTTATATTCTCTGGGATACTGTGAATAACGCAGTAATATCTGGGGTACGGTGTGTAAACTAATCTCTCGGGTACAGTGGGTAATGTAGTAATCTCTAGGGTACAATGAGTAATGTAATCTCTGGGGTACAGTGTGTAATGTAGTAATCTCTGGGGTACACTGCAAAATGTAATCTCTGGTGTATGGTGTGATGTAATCTCTGGAGTAATGTAATTCATTTCTAGGGTTCAGTGTGAATATATAATACATTTTTTGAGGTACAGGGAATTATATTATTTCATGAGTACAATGTGCAATTCATTTCTGAGGTGCAGTTAGTAATGTAGTTTGTGGCTACCATGTGTAATATAATTAATTTCTGGGGAGCAGTGAGTGCTGTCATTTCTGGAATATGGTATGCAATAAAATAAATCTTGGGGTACAGTATGTGACAAAAGTGATTCCTAGGGGTACAGTAAGATTGGGGGTCTTTGATTTTCCGCATCCTGTTGTGTGTATTACAAATTTAATGGAGTAGTGATGGGGGATGGGAGGGGATAAGCGAAATTTGCTGCATTGCACAACATTTTTTATTTCCATCTAGAGGGGAAAATATTATAGGGAGGCTGGTTCGGTTTCATTGCCAGCGATGCTTTTTAGTCCCAGTTCGGCTCTAAACTTCAGTAATTAGAGAGCCACTCATAACCTTACGGATTGCACCAAAAGTGATTGCCATAAGGACTCCGCCCGGAACTGCTGGAGGCGCTCACAGCACTCCCTCAGACCTCCTAGCTGGGTTAGAGGGGGCTGCTTCACTGCAGGGAGAGGAGGGGAGAGAAGAGAAGGGAAGGGAGAGGAAGTGAAAGGGAAGGAGAGTGAAGGAGGGAGGGAGTGAGGGAGGGATCGGAAGATAGGGGATGAGAGAGAAAATTGGTCCCCCGACTTTTTGAACCAAAGTTATGCCCCTGCCTAACAGTGTATAAAGTACCTTAAAATGGCATTTATGCCCTGAAAAACAGGTTTTGAGGAGAGTCCTGTTAGAATTAGTATATGTGAAATAGGTACTGTGAGTTTAGAAACAAAATGAAACATTACAAACAGGGGTATAGTTGGCAGCATAATATAGACCAAGTGACCTATAGTTATAACCAAAGTATGCCTATAACAATAATTAAATATTGTAAAAAAAAAAAAAGGAAAATGTTGAAAATGTTAGACGACGGTAAAAAAATAAAAAGTATAATAAATGGAGGAATAATTTGTTAAGGAATATGTTTTTCCTATTTGTTCTGTATATTTTCAGTTTTTTTCATTATTTATTTTTTTACTGTTGCCTGCAGTGGCAAGTATTTCTTGTATGACATAGCATGTCTTAAAAAGCCAGTGGGTTAAAATAATATATTTTAAAAAGTCTTTATTTTATCTGACAAATTCTTGGATGGATTAAGTGCTGAGGCTTCATTTACTGAATTAATTGCTGCTGGAAAAAGAATCAATTTGTCTTTTGTGAACAGGCAAGCAAGAGCTAGGAGCTATGGCAACATATATATGGTTAAAAATAATATTTTAGTGTTGTTTTAAATATAGTTTTCATAACTGTTAAAATGAATGTTATGCTTATTGGCACATCTCCCTAGAAATTCTATTCATTATAGCATCATGAAGTCACATTCATGTAGATATGTTTGCTCTTATCTGATACAAATGATGAGATAATAATAATTATATGACATGACATTAGTTGTTTGAAAGTGAACTTCCTTTGTAAGTTCCATAAATTAATGTCCAGCAATGTTTTTCTATGGAAATTTAATAGGGTAAAGTAAACCAACATAGTCAATGATTTTGTTCTAAAGAACTCTTCATTCCCATGCCATCTACCGAAGGAGAGATGTTTAATTGAATGCCGTCATCTGAAGAGGTAACGTTTAATCCCATGCTGTCTACTGATCGGGTAATGTATGATCCCATGCCGGTTAGATACAATCCCAAACCGTTGACGGAAAGTGTAAAACTGGAAGAGAACTTAAAATGTCTATTCACAAATGCTAGAAGTCTTGCAACCAAAATGGGGGAACTTGAGGCGCTAGTTGTAGAGGAGCTGATTGATGTGGTAGGTATTGCTGAAATATGGCTTGACTCCTCGCATGATTGGGCGGTCAACCTTAAAGGTTTTAATCTATTTAGGAAAGACACAGCGAACAGGAGGGGAGGAGGAGTGTGTCTGTATGTAAGGAGTGATATGAAGGCAAATGTGAAAGAGGTAATACAGGGCGGAGTAGCTAATGATGTGGAAACATTGTGGGTGGAAATACGAGGGGGGGATTAATGCAGAAAATATTATTTTTGGTGTAATCTATAGACCCTCGAACATCACTGAGGAGATAGAAGAACAGATGCATAATCAAATGGTGAGGGCAGCACAGGCAGGTACAGTGGTAATAATGTGTGACTTCAATTCCCGGCATTGACTGGGGTCACGGTTCTGCATCGACTGAAAAGGGAAGGAAGTTCCTCAATCTGTTAGAGGATAATTTTATGGGGCAGTTTGTGGAGGATCCGACTAGAAGTGATGCTCTGTTGGATCTGGTCATTTCTAACAAAGCAGAACTTGTCACGGTTTCTGAAAATCTAGGTAACAGTGACCACAATATAATTCATTTTAGCGTAAACTGGAAAAAAGAAAAACAGAGCGGGAAGGCAAAAAACATTTAATTTTAAAAGGGCCAAATTTTCCTTATTGAGGGACGCAATACAGGACCTAGACTGGGAGCAGCTATTAGCAAATAGTGATATAGAAGCCTAATGGGGGAGCTTTAAATATACTTTGGGGAAATTTATTGCAAAATATATTCCTATGGGTAACAAGTATAGGCGACTAAAACTAAAACCAACATGGCTTCTACTTTCTGTTAAGAGGGCAATAAACAATAAAAAAGGGCATTTAAAAAATATAAGTCAGAGGGCTCAGCATCACGGCATCAGCCTTTGAAAATTACAGAGAGCTTAATAAAATCTGTAAAAAAGTGATAAAAGCAGCTAAAATTCAAAATGAAAGGCAGGTGGCAAAGGACAGCAAGACTAACCCCAAGAAATTCTTTAAGTATATAAATGCAAAAAAGCCAAAGTCAGAGCAAGTAGGACCCTTAAAAGCCTGTGATGGGAGCTGTCACTGGTGACCAAGAGAAGGCAGAGTACTAAATAGGTTCTTCAGCTCAGTATATACTATCAAATGAGATAGTAGTTGATGGGGGTGGCCAAGAGCAGATGTAGGTGGTGCAGTACTGTTTAATACATCATCTGCTATAATTAATTGGCTCAGTGTAGAAAAAGTCAAAGCCAAGTTAAATAAACTGAATGTGAACAAGGCTCCAGGCACTGATGGCATTCACCCAAGAGTTCCTAAAGAGCTCAGCTCGGTTATCAGTGTGCCCCTGTATATTATATTTAGAGATTCCCTGGTGACTGGTATAGTACCAGAACTGGCGCAAGGCAAATGTAGTTCCCATCTTCAAAAAAGGTTCCAAGTTTTGCCCAGGTATTTATAGACCTGTAAGTTTTAACATCGTGTGGGAAAAATGTTTGAAGGGCTCATAAGGGACTATATACAGGAGTATGTTGACAAACACAATATTATTAGTGATTGCCGCATGGATTTACTAAGGACAAACTGTCAGACCAATCTGATTTCTTTTTATGAAGAGTGAGTAGCAGTCTGGATACGGGGCAGCTGTGATATTGTGTTTTTAGACTTTGCAAAGGCATTTGACACTGTCCCGCATAAGCGTTTGTTAGGTAAACTAGAATCCATTGGGTTAGAGATAACAGTGTGTAATTGGATCAAAAACTGGCTGCTGGATTGTAGTCAGAGAGTGGTGGTAAATGAATCCTACTCTGAGTGGACCCCGGTTGTGAGTGGTGTGCCGCAGGGCTCAGTATTGGGTCCTCTCTTATTTAATGTATTTATTAACGATATAGTGGAAGGGATCAATAGCACGGTTTCGATTTTTGCAGATGACACCAAGCTATGCAGGGTAGTGCAATCTATGGAAGATGCTCATAAATTGCAAGCAGACCTGGATACAATGAGTACTTGGGCATCCACTTGGCAAATGGGGTTCAATGTGGATAAATGTAAGGTTCTGCATCTGGGTAGAAATAATCTACAGGCATCATATGTCCTAGGGGAGAAAAACTTGGAGAATCGCTTGTTGAGAAAGATCTGGGCGTTCTTGTAGATCATAGACTAAAAAACAGCATGCAATGTCAATCAGCTGCCTCTAAGGCAAGTAAGATATTGGCGTGTATTAAAAGAGGCATGGACTCGCGGGACAAGGATATTCTACCCCTGTATAAAGCACTGGTGCGACCTCATTTAGAATATGCTGTTCAATTCTGGGCCCCAGTTTATAGAAGAGATGTAATGGAGCTAGAGAGAGTACAAAGACGAGCAACGAAACATATAAGGGGAATGGAGCATCTTAGTTACGAGGAGAGGTTAGTAGAATTGAACTTATTTAGTCTTGAGAAAAGACGGCTTCGGGGGGACATGAATAATTTATATAAATATATAAATGGTCCCTACAAAAAGTATGGGGAAAAATTATTTCAAGTGAAGCCCCCTCAACAGACAAGGGGACATTCCCTTCGACTAGAGAAAAAAGGATTAAATCTCCAGAGGAGAAGAGCGTTCTTCACTGTAAGAACTGTGAATCTGTGGAATAGCCTGCCTGAGGAGTTGGTCACAGTAGGAACTGTAGAGAGTTTCAAGAAAGGCTTAGATACCTACCTGGAACTAAAGAATATTAATGCGTACGTAGCTATGTAAAATTCTGGATCCTGGCTGTGGAGGCTCTGGATCAGAGATATGGTCTCTACTGGAGATTGGTTCTTGCCTTGTGTGTTCCAGGGTATTAACCAGTGGAGAGGCTAGGCTTAAAGTCCTTCTCTCTCCCCCACCCACATTTTCCCCACCCTTGGTTGAACTCGATGGACATGTGTCTTCTTTAAACCGTACTAACTATGTAACTATGTAACTATGTAATTCTAGTGCATACTTGCCAACTTTTGGAAGTGGCTTTCAGAGAGATTTTGAATTGCAGCTTGCCACCTTGATGGTTTGAGTGGACCACACCCCTGTTTTACATGACATGCCCTCTTTCACACAAAGCCACACCCGCTTTTCACATCTATGTAACATCTTTGGAGGAAAGCTGATAAGGGATGTGGTGTCCTTCAGCTTTGCTGGACGTTGGATCTCCTAACCAGCATCCAAGGTGGGTAACGTCACATCAATCAGCTTTACTTCAGAGCCGAGCTACAATGTGGTCCCTCTTCAGCAAGTGATGTCAGGGCAGCATCTCATGATACTTTGCCCTGGCACCACCACTACTTACAGAGCAACCCACAGCCAGTAAAAAAGTACTCAGATTATAAAGTGCTGTAGTTGCCATATAGGCTTAGGCTAAAACCGAAACACTTGTGACTATGTTTGGCCCCTTTTCAGCCATATATACTGCACTGGTGTATATATTGTAGAATATAGCAATTCTGTCCCACAAATATGTGAAAAAAGGCCAATTTTAATCTATAGCTACACTGTGGCTATGCCATGGCATAAGTCTGATTACTTTTTAGCAGGTATGCAGGCTGATCCACCTCATTTAAATTATTTTATTTATTTTATACACTATCTGACATGAAACCTACCATTGCAGGGCTCCCTGTAACTCTTCAAGGAGCCCAGGAGGACTCCTCCTTTTCAGGGGGTCTCCCTGATGATCAGGGAGAGTTGGTAAGTATGTTCTAGTGACAGGTCTGAGCCACAAAGGACATGTTAAATGGTATTTAAAGTTACATTTAGCCTTTAAAGTAAATCTTTACTATTAAGTTCTTTTTATAGCTCACTGTGATAGAATTTTAGTAATGTCCAATAACATGTTTTTATCTAGACCAGATACATATCTGTCATGTAACTTGTTTCATTACATTTAAAAGAAATGTGCCATGGAGTATATTAAACAAAATATCATTTCCTGCAAAACACCTTTTTAAAGGATTTTCTTCAAGATTGATGTAAGCTTCTGAAAGTACAGGGTCAGGAAATCTGCCCTGATGAAAGGAAGATAGTTATATGACTCTAAGGACATTTAAGGTTAACATCACTACTGAATGCTATTGTGCAGAAAACGGTTCTGAGGGACTGAAGGAAAAAAAGAGTATTTAACACTTCATAGATGCAAATGCCCACTGGTTGTATTCTGTTAATGCATCTTAGATGAGACAAGGTGTAGAATTGTTCCTTTAAATGAGATAAGATTTGTTGCAGACATGTCTGAATTAAAATTAGGCTCTAATACAGATCAGTACATGGCATAGACTAGTATTTCTATGATAGTTGTAATTAATCTACATTTTCAAGAATGCATAACCATGTATAATCCCAATGTAACAGTATGACCAATACTAACATTCATCCTAAACACTGAAAAATGGCCAAACTGTTCTGCATAGTCAAGACACAAATCATAATTCTTCTTTAGTACAACCCAAAACTAAATTGCTCAAGAGAAATTATATACATCTAATAAGCACCATATATTAATATATAACCAACAAAGCTCTTAGATGCAAGACCAAAAAAAATCAAACTAAATTACAATAAGAAAAAAAATTTATATCAAATTTTTGTTAGCATAATACATATAAAAAAATATAATAAAAAGTCAAAAACATGATGAAAAAATAGAACCAGAAACAGTGGGCACTAACTCATGATCAAGGTAATTAATATAAAATGAAAAGGAATATATAGACCGATGTGATGGCAAAAAAAATCAATAAAATACAAATAAAAATCAAGTGAGCCACAAAAAAAGAGGAAAAGGTGCCTGACCAGTGTCAATAACCAACAGTATAGTTGTTTAGTCACAATCTTTACCTATTTGAACCTGTCATGTTTTTTTGGGTGGAAAAGGTGGCAACCCTATTTCCCATTCAGAATACACGCTTGCTAGGCTGAGTCAGGAATGTTTATGAGGGAGAAGAGAGAGACAGTTGTCATTCAAATTATAACTACATTTGGATAGCTTTGATAAGGGAAAAGCTCAACTTTTTCCATAAAAACCATGACAAATGCTATGACATCTGAAAAAATGTGCTTTGAGAAGATGATGACAAAGCAAAATTATTTGGCCACAGTCAAATATGACAAAAACCTAGGACAACTATAAGGGCTGGCATAGGCCATCAACAAGTGATGACATAAGCTAGCAGTTTATCACTATCTGTAATAGTGCTTAAAATACATTATTAACAATATCGAAAGTTGCTTTTGCATTCATACATGCGTCGGAGTTTTCGAATGTGGTGAGTCCCGCCCCAGAACACCCACAGAATTTCCCTTCATGTTAAGCGTAAGGTTCGCCACTTTGTAATGCGCCTAACATGAAGGGGCATTCTGTGGGTGTTCTGGGGCGGGAGGCACCACATTCGAAAACTCTGATGCATGTATGAATGCGGGTCGGTAAAGTGAGGCGCATTACAGCTCCGACAGGCAACCTATTTCAATGTGGTCTGTCTGCTGGAGGCATCGAAGTTTGCACCGCATTTATGAGCGCATTTCGGCACCGGCATACATGAGGCGCAGTTTTCACGTCAAGAAACGTGAAAGCAGGTACTTCAACGCGCCGATCTTCATACATGTCCCCCTAAGTTTGTACCTATCACCTTAGGTTTCACATAATATTGATGTCTGTTAACAGGAAATCAAAAACAATCTGAATGGAACTTTTTACATTACTGTAAGAAGAAAATGATATTAACTATTAAATGCTTTAATTTCAGTTCCAAAATGGAGTGTTCCTTTAAACACCGCATCCCAAAAAAGTATAGAATACCAGTAACATGATATATATCAATAATTATATAGTTATATAGTTAGTATGATTGAAAAAATAAATAATCCATCAAGTTCAATTAAGGTTGGGTAAAGAAGTGGATGAAGGGATAGATATAGGCAGTTTTTAAACTTTGTTTCCCCGCCTGATTAAAACTTTGGAACCCATAAGGCAAGAACCAATTTCCCCTAAAATAATATTTTATTCCTCATCCCACAAATTCCATTAGTTTGGATCTCGACATTTTATATGGCTACATAAGCATTAATATTATTAAGTTGTAAATAATTATCTTAATATGAAAAAAATAACAGAATAATCAAAAAAAAAATCTGTATTTGGTGGTTTTAGAATTTACGTGACAGTGAGGGTAGCAATATAATTTTTAGTTACACACACACTGGTCTAGTTTAATAGTTTCAACATCCCAAATCTTTCAAAAGTTAGATGAATCCACATTGCCACTTATGTGGGAAATAGGCATTTATAAATAGAGACAGATGCAGTGAAAGAGAGGGCTGTAGCTTGTATTAAAGGGATATATCACGAAGGCATATAAGTGTGTTCAAATGGGGGTGTGTATGATTGGTTTGAACTGCATATCATGTGACCCAGCAGGCTTGACATGGCCATGCCTTTCCCCACAATGTGCTCACTTTAGGCAAACAAAGGTTTGTTTATGTACAGAGCTGTAAGTAGCTACAATGTAGCTGAGTGATTAGCACTTCTGCCTTTTGGCATAGGGGTCATAGATTTAAATCCCTGCAGGAACCAAAGATGTGGATTTTGTTTTCTCAATGCACATACCCGATTGAAGTTTCTTTTCTCCTTTTATTTATTTGCACTATTTGACTAATTAACAAGGAGTATTGAAGACAGGAGTAGAATGACAGCAGCTAGGGTTGAACATTTGCTCAGTGAGTGTGTTTACTAGGCAAGGAATAGACTGACAGTAGCTGCCTGAGAGGAGAGATGATGTCTGAGTATCCTCTAGAGGCGAGCTGTACGTTATGGATCACTAAGGGAGCAGCTAAAACAAAAATGGTAGAGGATTTTTAATAATGTTGAATGGTGAAAATGTTTATTATTTAATTGTTTCCCATATCAATTTTACTTTGTGATAAAACCCCTTTAAGTATTCTAGGTTTTCTTGGGGGCTGATACATAGCTCACTGCCCAGTGCTACTGTACAACATCCTCCATGCCATGCTACAACAATATTAGGGAGCATGCTCATCATTTATCTGCTTGTGCAGTGTATGGGAGACACAGCAGACAGTTAGAAGTGACGATAGGTTATAAAGGGTAAGACTGGTTAAAAAAAAGGCCAGATACAAGTCATATAGGGCGGCATGTATGAACAGGGCTGCGCCAGATATCTGCCATTTTTTCAGCCCAATATCCAGCGCAGCCCCATTCACTACATTTTTAAATGGCCTGAACGCCATTATCAGGCGCATTACAAAGCGCCCGCAGCACTTTGTAATGCGCCTGATTCCGGAGGACGTATGGGAGATGGGCCGCACGAGAACCATACGGAGCTATGGATTTATCACTTTGCTAAGGCATTTCTAGGCGCATTACTGCTGGAAAAGGTAGACCACTTTCAAAGTGGTTTACCTGAGCCAGACATGTCATACTAGAGCTAGAATGCTCCTGATTTACGACCTGCTGTAGAGCTGGTTCATATATCAGTTGCATTCTAGGCTATTATTATGCACACGAAATTTGGCATTTAAACGCCAAATTTCATACATGCCATCTATAATGTCCAGGCATTCTTATACAGTATTTCTCATGTACATACACATGATATTCTGAAGAGTGAACTGAAAATACAGGGATGCTTTAAGAGTATAGGAATGTACACACACCTTTTGACTCAATATTAAAAATATTTTCTTGTCTTTTTTAAGTGAGAACCCCACAAGTGAAAATACCTCGTCCTTATTGAGTTAAAGTCCATTTTAGCTTATAATATAATGCTTTAGGAGTATGCAAAGGATCTGTACCCTACATGTATTTTTAAAAGTCTGATAAATAATGCAGGATGATTTGCATCTCTGAGTCTGCCATCAGCAAAGTTCTAATTTAAACCAACCTATATGAGAGAGGTTTGATTGACCCATCTAGTTTAGAAGCCGTTTTTGTACCACATTTTTAGGTAAAGCTGCAATTAAAGGGATATTTCTATCTCAGACATTTGTGGCATATTGTATCTAATATGCCACGAATGTCTGAGATAGGAATACCCTTAATGTATGATAGCTGTGGTTTCCTACTCTGGGATCTACAGCTATTTTAGGAATGGCCTGCCAAAATTTCTCTGTTGCGACTGCATGCTACCCTCTATTTTGTTCTATAGGAGTTCCGAGTACAGCTAAACACAAGTACCTGCAACTCTCATAGAACAGAATGAAGAGTAATGATACAAGTGCAGCCTACTCTCTATCTCAAAATAGGTGTGGGACCTACACCTGCCAAATATTTATGGCATATCCTATCTAGATGGAAACAGCCCTTTAAGAAAAAGTATATAGAATGATTAGTACATCTCCTTTTTTAGTTAAAAATGCAATTTATATCAAAATGAATATGTGACTCTAGAGCTAGAAATGCTGCTGGAGACATACTGCAACAGCTTTCTCTACAAGTTATCAGGCAGAGAGTCCTTAGTAACCAAGCTGTTACTTATTCTGAAATTCAGTTTTAGGAGGAACTTAGTAGAATGTAAAGTAACTGGCAGCACTCAAATCCCATTATCTCTGTTTTTTTTCCTTATCTATCAGATTTTTAAAAAAATTTATAAAAACTCTAGACAATGTTATACTTTTTTTTCTAACAATGTTTGTAAATAGTCAAAAGCAGCTATTATGGAATTCACAGATGACATTCAAAGATATTAAAATTTCCATTGTTAAAGAAAATTATCATAACATTGAGCATAATTTAAAAGTTATATTCTTCTAAATTAATTGGTGCAAAACATAAAGAAACTAAATTGTGATGACAGGATAGTTAATTCAACAAATAGTTAACAAATCAACAAATTAATTTACAGACCTGTACTATCGTTTACACTTGATTTTTAAAGTGAACCTGTCAGGTGGTTTATACTACCCTGTCAGAGAGCAGGTTGTGATAGAGGGAGAGAACCTGAGCTCTGTGATACATAGGTTTAATGATTTGGAGTAGAATTTTTGAGTAAAAGTAGAGTAACACCTGACGGGATTCCTTAAGAGACAATGGAAGTCCTGCTGACAATGCCCACATACAGTGATTGACAGCTTTCCCTGCATCAGTGTGTGTACAGAACAAACTGTCAATTACTGTATATGGGTGCGGGATCAGTTGAACATTCACTTTCCGTTTAGTATTTTCTCTTCTTTTTACTCAGAAATCCTGCTTAAAATAATTTAAACCTCTATAGCACAGAGTTCAGGTTCTCTTTTTGTATAATATTCTGTTCAGATAGGGTAGCATAAACTAACTGACGAGTTCCCTTTAAGGTTTTTTTCTAACACAGCTTTATTCAATTCAATTGAGCCTATCCAAGATCTATTTATTCTGACATCAAAAGCCAGAATACAAGATTATTGAGCCAGTATGAGATTTACAACATTCTGATACAAGGTTGTTATGACAGTTATTCTTAAATTGAAAAAGTGCTCATGTTCAACAAAATTTTATTTTTGGCAAGAGCTGTGTTTGTGAAATAGATATAGAGAAACAAACATAACAGTAACTTGTTTTACTTGGAGTTGACTTTTATTTTATTGTATAGCATATAATTACATCTTAACAGTAGTGGAAGTGACAAACCCATTCATAAATTACTAGTTGGAATAACAAAAGGAATGGCACAATCTAAATTTATAAGAAAAAATACACCTTGTTATATTATGGGGAATTCAGGTATTTACCCTGTTTCTCCTAAAATAAGACATCCCTCAAAAATAAGACCTAGTGCAATTTTTTCAAGCTTAGAAATATAAGGCCTCCCCTGAAAGTAAGACCTAGTGGCAGTCATTACTACAGCTCCTTCCATGCCATACATTAGCAGATCATTTAGATAGGTCTTACCTTGTGTGGGAGACTACGTGGACAAGAAATGCTCATTTAAGGAAAGTGCTATTGCTAGACATGAGAGATTGGGGTCAATGCTTCTAATACAAATTAAGTCACAAGAAATTCACCATGAAATTCAGGGTTTGAAGAGTCATGATGATGCTCCAGGAGATGATGACATGATTGTCTTTGAATAAAAATGGATTTTTGTTCATAAATACCGGGACCGGTAAATGTAACATAAATTGTTGTACATGGAAACATCATCACAAGAAATTCTTGATTGAATTTAGCGTACTCCAAGCCGTGCATATAGATATTGAACTTTGGAGAAGTCCTACTCTACCATAATAGCAGTCGTCATAGGGGCCAAATAGGCTGCCAACAGAAAAATATGCTGGGCAATCTGATTGGCAGTCAACACTAGTGGCTGCCGGTTTGTGATGACATGACTACAGTATGGAACAAACGTGAATTCTTGTTCATGGAAAAATAAGACATCCCCTGAAAATAAGAACTAGCGCATATTTACGAGCAAAAAGTAATTTAAGACACTGGCTTATTTTCGGGGAAACAGGGCATTAGAAGGCATGTCAGGAATCTGAAAGGCCCTTTAAAAAATATTTAATATTATTCTTATTGGATTGGGAACATTAAAAGGGGTTTTCTGGTTTATAAACTCATTTTAAATTGCCTCAGAGTTAACAGAGAAGAGTCCCTCCTTTGGGTCCTCCGTCACATAGATGTAGCAGAGAGTGGCTACATTGAGCCTCCATCTCACTGTACAACCCATCAATGCTTTATTTCTCTTAAGGTAGTGGTGCTTTCAGCTCTTGCTACTAGGTTCATTTACAAATTATAGCCAATCTCTAAAGCTCTCAGCTTTGGGACATCCTGTGATTAGCTTATTTTCATGGGACCCTTGTCCCACGAAACTAAAGGTCAAAAGTAGACTTTTGCCACATATGCCATAATAACATAATATTTTTCTTTAAAGAGATAGAGAATAGATCTAGCAAACAATGCAAAAGCTCAGTAAATGCTTTTATAGTTAAAGCTATCAAGTATGAGTAAAATCGTATTTGGTCCCAGGTCATATTGCTAATGTACTAAGCCATGGACTTCAATGGTTCAATACCTGGAGGTTTTTTAAAAGAGATTCTATCTACTTAATATATCATTGAAAAAAATAGCCATTAAAAAAAGTCTTTGAGAGCCACTCCATAGTAAGTGAATAGATCACAGACCTAAGGCTTTCTGTATCTTATTCCTATTTATATTTCTGGTAGCTAAACAAACAATTGCCTAAGCATTTTGAAAGGTATCTATTTCTGTTCTGAAGTCAAAAGGAGACTCTAGTGGTTGATGATAAATGAAAGCTTTTCTCCATTTTTACAGATTGCAATAAACAGCGCTCAGTGGTATGCGCTATATACAGAATACATTACAGTTGCACATAGATGTCTGTATGATTTGAATGTAATTCGGCCAAACTTGTCAAAATTCTCAAGATTCAGAAAGTTATATGATCATATACAAATTGCCCTGTGTATGACTATTTTATAATAGATCTATAAGGCAAGTTTTAATGGTTTTAAAATTCAATTAAGAATATAACAACGAGCTAATGTATTATTCAGAATTGGCATAACTGATTGCTAACCATGCACCAAATACAGACAGAATGTAAATTCATCTTTAGTATTTGTGGAGTCCACGGGTACAACTGGGTGCAGAGATTTTTGAGCCCGTTCCTGCCTGCAAATATTGATCCTCTCTTATGGCGCAGCTTCACCTCCATGGTGATGCACAGGGTTGGGTGAAGCCAAGTTCAGGACCCCCGTGTGATATCCTGACAGAGGTATAGGACGTAGGCAGTCAATTAATAGTAGCTGAACAAATTGGAGGGATAGGATTGGTCTATTCCAGGAGGTTATGACACAGAAGCGGGAGTTTGCTGCTGCTATACGAGCAGTGGGAGGCGTACAGTGTTTAGTGTAATGGATGACGGCTGGAAGCAGGAACCCCAGTATTGAGGAACCCTGTCAGGAAAAAAAAGAGCCCACAGATATGTTATGATAAAGGTAGGAACTGGTCATATGGGCAGATGGCTCAAATGCTCTGCTATATAGGGTTCTGAAATTTCTTTTACCAGCCCTGTCTAGAGGAGAGGATGTGGGAATGTGGAGAGTGGGGAAGATATGTTTCTTATCTTTAATGTAAATAATAACCCACATATAGTAGTTAGAAAATTATACATTATAAATGTAGTTTAATACATGGACTGGGCTTGTGCAACATTAAGCTACTTTATAAATACATATACGTTGTATTACTCATCTAAGTTACATTCCACACAACCAAAATGGTCATTGTCCCTGACCACAGGGAAAAGACATAACTTATTGGTTAAAAGACCCCAGCATTGAAGGGGTGTTCTCACCATGCTGTTTTACGGAGCCTGCTCTTCACAGCCAGATTCAGGCTCTCACTTCACGGTTAGGCTGTAGGTGGCTTTACAGCAGTGATTGACTTATTAGCTCTGCTACTCCTAGATGAGCCTATTAGAGGGACATTGCTAACAATGTTTTAAATGCTAGGAAAATAAATTACAGAGCTCTTAAGGGTTAAAGTTTGTCAGTAACATATAGATATACAATCTCCTGTGCTAATGATAAGAGACAGCAGGGAATGAGGTCACCTGTCATGTGGTTGGACAGGACTGCTGGGGCAATGAGAGCAGAGAGAGGTCTTCGGTAACCTAGGGAAGCTTGTGTACACAATCAGGAGATAAGATCTCCTTTAACTCCGAAATGAAGCAAAATCAGAACAGCAATGCATTTGATAATAATCTTTATTTACCTTTGCCTACATGTTTAAAGCTAATCAAGAAGCAGTGAGAATACCCTTTAAGGCAGAGTTTCCAATGTGTTAATGACAGATTGTTTCTGAGCCTTACTCCCTATCTCTTATTGTATGAACATTTTTAAAAACAGTATGGGGGCTTTTTCTTGACGGAGAAAGCAGATTCCCTAGACACTGAAAACTACTTATGTGCCTTTTGACTATTCTTTCACAAGCACACTATACTGATTAGAATACCAAAGTGTATCCTACCAGATGTCTTTACATCTGACTTAAATTAGAACTATGAAAGTTGAGGCATTAACTTTGCTACTTTAGGTAGGAAGGGGGACATGTATGAAAACTGTCTAGATCTAAGATTTTCTTATTTGCTCATAGCAACCAATCAGAGCTCCCCTTTTATTTCATATAGTGCTCTGAAGAAATGAGAGGGGCAGCCTGATTGGTTGCTGTGGGCAATAGAGAAAGTCTTAGACCTAGACAGTTTTCATACATGTCCCCCTAAGTGTTTAATTTTGCTGCAGCACACTACAGGAGTATTCTTGGTAAGGATAGTACCTACTGAAAGCGGTCCAAGGAAGGACAATTGGTGAACTAGTGACAGGGTCATAGGCACACAAGCTCACCGACTGGGCACAGGAAATAAGGTCTAGCTTGCCTGATCTGATCCCAAAGAAAATCTAATGTATCACAAATGGCCGAAAAGGTTTCTATATGGGTATGACAGAAAGGCATCAGAGCACACAGTGCATCACAGCTTACTAAAAATGGTCTGATTGCTTATGTTGACCACTGTTTACCACCAAATCAAATTTTCTTTTTATTTCATGTGGACAACTGGGGGACTGTGTATTGCTTAGTTGGAGAAGAGCTTGCACCCTAATCCACTATTAAGAAGACAAGCTGGCATAGACAGTTTGATGCTCTAGTCAATGTTCTACTGGGAAATCCTGAGTCGTGGTATTCACGTGGAAGTTACTTTGATACACATACAAGCTGCTTAACATTTTTGCAGACTAAATACACTCCTTCAGGATAATAGTAATCCTTATTGGAAGAGGACTTCAGCATGATATTGTTCCTACTACCCTGCAAACCTGTTCAGGAATGACTTGGTTTCCAAATTCTCCAAATATCAATCTCATATGAGTTATGTTAGAACAACAAGTCAGATCCATGAAGGCGGTATCTCGCAAATTACAGGACTTCACTCAAAAGACTTCACTGCTTTGGACATTTTCTACCTGTTAGAAAGGTCCCTTGATAATAAGCTAATGACAAAATGTCCAACAGCAATTAGTGGTAAAGTGCAGGAAGACCTGGTAGCAAGTGTTCAATTTTCCTGCAGTGCCGCCACAAGGTAAAATAAAGCATTGATCAGTGTCTATAGAAATCACTGTGTTATCTATGAGGAGGGGAACATCTCTCCTTATGGAGAGCACCAGTTAAGGTGTGTAGTGTTTTGTTTTGCCTTTTAGCCCACTACTCAGCATCTGCATATCACAAGCATTATGGGAAAGGAGCTGGAAAGCTCACTGCGCCCTCTATAGGTTGTAACAAATCCTCAATTTACTTCTGATTCACTGAATCTTTGAGAAGCAAAAAGGAATAATTGTCAAGCCAATATTGCTCATCTACATAATGCCTTGTGATATGCAGATGCTGAGTAGTGGGCTAAAAGGCAAAACAAAACACTACACACCTTAACTGGTGCTCTCCATAAGGAGAGATGTTCCCCTCCTCATACCCACTCATTGCCTCCCACCAGTCAAGCCATATCGCTCTGCTCTACACTGATGAGGGGCAAAACCCCGAAACGCGTATGTAGATGAGCAATATTGGCTTGACAATTATTCCTTTTTGCTTCTCAAAAGATTCAGTGAATCAGAAGTAAATTGAGGATTTGTTACAACCTATAGAGGGCGCAGTGAGCTTTCCAGCTCCTTTCCCATAATGCCTTGTGATATGCAGATGCTGAGTAGTGGGCTAAAAGGCAAAAACAAAGCACTCACACACCTTAACTGGTGCTCTCCATAAGGAGAGATGTTCCCCTCCTCATACCCACTCATTGCCTCCCACCAGTCAAGCCAATATCGCTCTGCTCTACACTGATGAGGGGCAAAACCCCGAAACGCGTATGTAGATGAGCAATATTGGCTTGACAATTATTCCTTTTTGCTTCTCAAAGATTCAGTGAATCAGAAGTAAATTGAGGATTTGTTACAACCTATAGAGGGCGCAGTGAGCTTTCCAGCTCCTTTCCATAATGCCTTGTGATATGCAGATGCTGAGTAGTGGGCTAAAAGGCAAAACAAAACACTACACACCTTAACTGGTGCTCTCCATAAGGAGAGATGTTCCCCTCCTCATACCCACTCATTGCCTCCCACCAGTCAAGCCAATATCGCTCTGCTCTACACTGATGAGGGGCAAAACCCCGAAACGCGTATGTAGATGAGCAATATTGGCTTGACAATTATTCCTTTTTGCTTCTCAAAGATTCAGTGAATCAGAAGTAAATTGAGGATTTGTTACAACCTATAGAGGGCGCTTCCAGCTCCTTTCCCATAATGCCTTGTGATATGCAGATGCTGAGTAGTGGCTAAAAGGCAAAACAAAACACTACACACCTTAACTGGTGCTCTCCATAAGGAGAGATGTTCCCCTCCTCATACCCACTCATTGCCTCCCACCAGTCAAGCCAATATCGCTCTGCTCTACACTGATGAGGGCAAAACCCCGAAACGCGTATGTAGATGAGCAATATTGCTTGACAATTATTCCTTTTTGCTTCTCAAAGATTCAGTGAATCAGAAGTAAATTGAGGATTTGTTACGACCTATAGAGGGCGCAGTGAGCTTTCCAGCTCCTTTCCCATAATGCCTTGTGATATGTGTTATCTATGTAATGCAAGACAGGATAGGTCTTACAGAGTCAGAGACAAGGTTTGCAGATGTGGGATTCCTCTCTACTAGCTCAGAATTCCCTATTGTAATGAATAAAAAAAAGGCTTTCTAAACTTGAGAATTCCTCTAAAAATGTATATGCTGCTAACATCTCAATGACAGACACCACTGTGTACCTTCAAAGCTATATGTATAACATACAATAGATTAACCTTAAAAATTCTTTGGAAATACTTCTCAGTATACTCAGTATACTACTTTGTATACTGAGTATGGGTTACAGTCTGTATTAGGGGCCTGAGCGGCATTTAATGATTCAGTGTCACCAGTTACCTAATAGTTGAGCTGAGCTCCTGTAACGCAGTATGACAGTTAGTTTTTCCTGTATTAGATGACTGTACAGCACCTGGTGTAAAGATGACACTTCCCAGAATACAGATCATCAGAGAAAGCTTTGTACTGACATCACATCCGCAAGATATGCTTGAAGAGTTCATCTCTGCAGCCAAATGAACTGTGAATGCTGCTGTGGACTAAAATACCAGTTGTAACACAGGACAAAACAAGAAATGCAATGTATTTATAAAAGTTACTTCATATTTAATGTCCATTAATTCTTTATGTAAACTGTAAAATAGTGTTTAGAGGTGGACATATGCTTCCATAAACACTTGGCACTTGCATTATAGCCTATGTGCAGAATATCATTGCTTTTCTTGAAGAAATGCTCTTGGATTTAGGTAAGGAATTAAGTAAATAATATTAAGGATGTTTATAACCACATGTATTATGTGTCATCATAATAAAGAAATGTAGGGATAACCACGTATTAACAGAAATCTAGATTGGTTTAGATACTAGAAATGGTGTGTGAAGTATTGCTCTACATCATCATGATAATCAGATCAGAAATGGGATTTTTACAATTCCATAATATGTAACTCCAGCCTTATGTTAATTATTCACAACTATACAAGTAGTATACTATTAAAACATAACTTTACCTTTGGTCAGATAAAAGCATCAAAATATCATCTAAGATGTTTAGTTTATATAATTCTAACATCTGTAACCAAAACAGTGCAAAATAATACAAAAGGTAAGAAATGGTAGCATCCAGAATTAAAAATTGTTGTGGCATTAGAGGGGTTGTCTCATTTCACAAATTGATGGCCTATCAATAGGACATGTCATCAACCTGTTACAGTTGTGGGTCCCACCTTTCTCGAGAACAAGCCTTCTGAAGTCTCTGTTGAGAACAGAGGTGGTTGGAACTTCAACTTATTTCAATTGGAATTTCAAGTACAGCCCAGTGGGCATGTACACTGTAGCTTTCAACTAATTAATAGATCCTGATTGTGGTATATAGAGCACCCACTCTAAAAAGGGCAAACAGTGGAACTTCACCCTCTTTCTCAATTTCGCTATATTACTGCAACCACTTCTCCAACACACTATGTCAGGATTCAACTAGCTGATCACGGGGCAAATAATCCTGTTGTACAGAATACAATGTCCTCTACAATATGCCGCTGTCAGGATCTAGTAATTAGATAGGGATAGGGAAAGTGTAGACATCATTGTATCTATTGATTAATACAACAGCAGTCTTTATTTCTGGATACTACCAAATTATAATTTTGGTTTTATTAGCATTCTGCAAGTTTTTGGATAGCAACAGTCACACTGTTTTCAGAATTTAAAGCGACTGATTTTTCTAATCCCTTTATGCACTGATAATGTATTCATTAGTTTGATATCTATCACTTGCACCAAAGTTCTGATTTAATAAGTTTTAAAACTAATCATTTTAGATGAAAGAAATATTTAAAGACTTGAGTATTTATATTTGAAATGTTTTTCTTTAAATATTGATTGTATTTCTATTTTTTGGATATCATAATAGAATAAATATTCACCTGTTTCTCTTACATGGCAATTGCTGATTGGCATGTCAGGCTATCCTCACATACAGGAGATTGCTTATGATGACTGGCCTTCTTTGTATAAAAATGGGTATACTAATATAACGATTAAATAGATAGATAGATATGAAATAGATAGATAGGTACATAGATCGATCGATAGATAAATCGATAGATATGAGATATAGATAGATAGACAGTCGGATCGATAGATCGATAAAAAGATAGACAGACAGATTAGATAGATAGATAGATAGACAGATTGATAGATAGAAAGATAGATAGATATGAGATGTATAGATAAATAGACAGACAGTTGGATCGATAGATCGATAAAAAGATAGACAGACAAATTCGATAGATAGATAGATAGATAGATAAATAATGAACCCAGTCTTGAATTTTCTTGAAGTGAGACTAGAAATGTTTACTATTATTTGTGATGGCTTATGACTAGTGATGAGCGATTACGTTGACTATCGTCATCGGGTCGATAGTCGATATCGTCAATTATCAAGACGATTCCGATAGTCGATAATAGATTATCGCCGATGACCATTTAAGTCTATGTGAGAGGAAAAATACCTTCATTCTTACACCCAAACGGGGCTGGAAAAGATGGAATTAACATCCATAACAGTCAAATGGATACCTGCTACATCTTAGGCACCACACTTAGGTTATAAAAGCCACAGAAAAAAAGTCACACACTATTCACTATCCCTGTCTTGCACCCAGCCTGACCCTTAAACCTGCATCACCCACAAATTAAAAAGTGCCAGAAGGCAGTATGATTAGAACCATCATTTTACTTGAATATTGAATATCCCTGTCCAGGAACGCAGCATGACCCTTAAACCTATCTGACCCCCAGATTAAAAAAGTGCCGGAAAAAGGAGTCTTTTAACCACCATTTTAGTTGAACTGGATATTGACTATATCTGTCCTGGGCCACAGCATGAGCCCCAAACCTGCATGACCCCAGATTAAAAAGTGCTGGAAAAAGGAGTCTTTGAACCACCATTTTAGTTTCACTGGACATTGACTATCCCTGTCCTGGTCCACAGCATGAGCCCCAAACCTGCATGACCCCCAGATTTAAAAAGTGCCGGAAATAGGAGTCTTTGAACCACCATTTTAGTTTCACTGGACATTGACTATATCTGTCCTGTACCGCAGAATGACCATTAAACCTGTCTGACCCACAGATTAAAAAGTGCCGGAAATAGGAGTCTTTGAACCACCATTTTAGTTGAACTGGACATTGACTATATCTGTCCTGTACCGCAGAAAAAAACCATTAAAACCCGTCTGACCCCCAGATTAAAAAATGCCGGAAAAAGGGGGTCTTTGAACCCCCATTTTAGTTGAACTGGCATTGACTAATCCTTC
>JAODAL010011082.1:0-101745 GCA_025379985.1 Phyllomedusa bahiana | reverse complement strand
AAGAAAGGCCCGTTTTAAAAAAGGGTCTCTGCTGACTAAAAAAAAGGAAAAGCCCTCTTTAGAATAGGCAAATGGGGGCCCTATAAACGGGAAAGGGTCCGCTTTGAAAAAGGGAAAGGGTGAGTAAAAAAAGGGAAAAGGCCCTGCTTTAGAATGGGCCCACTGCGACTAAAAAAAGGGAAAGGTTCCGCTTTAGAATAGGCCACTGCTGATTAAAAAAAGGGAAGGGTTCCTCCCCTGGAAAAGGCACTGCTACTGTAAAAAAAAAGGTCCTGCTTTAGAATAAGCCACTGTGACAAAAAAAGGGAAAGGTCCTGCTTTTGAATAGGCCACTGTGCTTAAAAAAAAAAGGGTTCCGCTTTAAAATTTGGCCAAATGTGACTAAAAAAAGGAAGGCCCTGCCCGGGAAAATGGGCCACTGCTTGCTGTAAAAAGAAAGGCCCCTGCTTTGGGAATAAGCCCACTGCGGGCAAAAAAAGGGAAAGGGTTTCCTGCTTTAAAAAAGGGCCCCCTTGCTGACTTTAAAAAAAAGGGCCCTTGCTTTTTGGAATGGGGCCCGGGCTGACTAAAAAAAAGGAATGTCCTGCTTTAAAAATGGGCCCACTGCTGACTAAAAAAAGAATGGTCCTGTTTTTGAATAGGCCATGCGGGACTAAAAAAAGGGAAGGTCCCCCCCTGAAAATGGGCCCCTTGCGGACTATAAAAGGGAAAGGGCCCCTGCTTTAAAATACGCAAATTTTGGAAACAAAAAGGGAAAGGGTTCCGGGTTTAAAATGGGCCCAAACGCTGACTATAAAAGGGAAAGGTCCCTTTTTTAGAATGGGCCAAATTTGGTGACTATAAAAAAGGGAAAGGGTCCTGTTTTAGAATGGGCCACTCCCTTATATAAAAAAAAGGGCCCCCCTGTTTTTGAAAAACCCCACTGCTGACTTTAAAAAAGGAAGGCCCTGCTTTAGAATGGGCCCAATCTGACTTTTAAAAAGGAAGGTCCCTGCCCTAGAATAGGCCATTGCTGACTAAAAAAAGAAAGGTCCTGTTTTTGGAATAGGCCACTGCCGGACTAAAAAAATGGAAGGTCCTGCTTTAGAAAAGGAAAAGGGGTGACTTTTAAAAAAAATTCCTGTTTTAAAGAATAGGCCGCTGTGATTTAAAAAAAAGAAGGCCCTGCCCTAGAATGGGCCCATGCTGACTTTTAAAAAAAAAGGGTTCCTTGCTTTAGATTGGGCCCAAAGCTGCCCTAAAAAAAAGGGAAAGGTCTTCTTTAGAAAAGGAAAAATGGGCTAAAAAAAAGGAAGGCCCTGTTTAGAATGGGCCCAAACTGCTGACTAAAAAAAGGAAGGCCCCCTGCTTTAAAAATGGGGCCATGTTGACCATAAAAAGGGAAAGGGTTTCCTTTGTTTTTAAAATGGGCCCACGGGTTGACTATAAAAAGGAAGGCCCCCCCTTTTAGAATAGGCCACTTTTTGGGGACCAAAAAAAAGGAAAGGTTTCCCGTTTTAAAAAAGGGCCCAAATGCAAATATAAAAGGGGATACTCCCAGCGGCGGGTTTTTAGTAACATAATGTCTAGCACAAAAAGGGCCCGGGGTTTTTTAACGACCGGGAAAAGTCAAAATCTTGGGGGAAAGGGAAAATGTTTTTAATATAGTGGTGGGGAAGGGGATTTTAAATTATGAAAATGCACCCCGTTAGAAGAAGAAAAAGGGAAAACCCCCAAGAAGGGAGGGCAAGACATAGAGAGAAGTAGTTTGATCCAGGAATTGTGTGACAACAGTGACCTCAAGGATGTTTGGAGAGTTTTCAATCCTGCTGACAGGCAGTTCACCCATTTTTCCCATGCTCAGCAGTCATGGTCATGTATAGATTACTTGCTGGTGAACCAGGGTGCTGTTGAGAAATGTGGAGAGGACGACATAGGGGATTTGATCATATCAGATCACGCTCCGATTAGTATAGACATTAGAGAATCGTATGCAAAGGGTACTGACATATTGTGGCGATTTCCGGTATCACTGGCAATTGATACGCAATTTAGAGACATGATAAAGGAATGGTGGAGGGAATATGACAGAGACAACAATAGTAGTGAGGTTACCCCATTCACTTTCTGGGATGCTGCAAAGGCAGTTCTTAGGGGTCGTATAATGGCGTATGTATCTGGCAAGAAGAAACAGATTTTGAAAATGTTTGAGGAAGCTACATCGAAATTGAGATGTTCATACACGGAATTTCTTCTAGATCCCACAGAGGATAAGAACAAAAAGTGGAATTTGGCGAGGGGAGCGTTTACTCTTCAACAGGGAAGATTGGAAAATCTTTTTGGGGATCAGTATAGACTTGAGTTATATAAATTTGGAAATAAGTTGGGTAAAATGCTGGCTAATCTGGTAAGAGGAAGGCGAGGTAATTCTAACATTATGAGTCTAAAAGATGAAAAGGGGGTAGTTGAGAAAAATCCTAAGAGGGTGAACGAGATTCTGCAAAGATATTATAAAGATCTGTACACACAGCCATCATATGACATGACAAAGGGAAGAAAATTTTTGGATGGGTTGAGATTGCCGAAACTGTCTGATAGACCTGGAGGGGTTAAATGCGGAGGTTTCAGAGGAGGAAATAGCAAGGGTCATTGGTGATATCCCCAAGGGTAAAGCCCCGGGACCTGATGATTACCAGGGGACATTTACAAGATTCTGAAGGAAGAGGTAACCCCAACCCTGAAAAAAGTATTTGATTTCATAACCAGCTCCAAGACAATGATACCCTCGGGAGATACTGCATTTATTAAAGTATTGCACAAAAAGGGTAGAGATGCTTTAAACCCAGACTCGTACCGTCCGATTTCTTTAATAAATCAGGATGTCAAGATATTGTCTAAGCTGTGGGCCAATAGATTAGCAGAACTTTTACCGAAACTAGTGGGAGACCATCAAATGGGTTTTGTGAAGGGGAGGTCCGGGGTTAAAAATATAAGATTATTATTGACAGCCCAAATAGCAGTGGAAAAATTTAACAAACAAGATAGAACACCAGCCTTCTTGGCGCTAGATGCCGAGAAGGCCTTTGATAATGTAAATTGGGAATGGCTAAATTTAGTAATAGATAAGATGGGTATAGAAGGCTTTTTTAGATCTTATGTCACCGCCGTCTATAAATCCCCGAGAGCGAGGGCGAACACTCCTGGCTTTATTCGAACCACATTTGCTGCAGAAAGGTACTGAGGCAGGGGTCCGCATCTCACCATCTTGTTTAACTGGCCCTGAGCCTCTGGCCATGCTCTGCGAGATGCGAGTTAATAGGGAAGTAGGGTGTGAAGCAAAGATTAAATCTGGTGTGTTTTGCGGACGACCATGCTTCTTTTTCTAGAAGCCAAGGAACCAGGTGATGAGTGTGAACTCTTAGAGCTATTTGGGTCTTTTTCCAGGGTATAAAATAAATAAAGATAAGTGGAAGCTACTGCTATTGGGAAAAAGGGACAGCAGGGGAATGGCCGAATTGGGAGTGAAGGTTGTGACATCTCACTTAACATACTTGGGGTTTAAAATAGGGAGCGTGTCTTCTCTGGTCTATAATTTAAACTATATTCCCTTGATTCAGAAAATAATTCAGGAATTGGAGAGGTGGAGGGGACTACCGTTGTCGCTCATGGGGCGTATTCACTTGATAAAAATGGTGAGCTTCGCCAGATTGTTATACCCAATTCAAAACATACTGTGTTACTAAAACACGGGGATGTCAGGAAATTGGAAGGAGCTTTCTCAGCATTTATTTGGAGAGGTAGGAGAGCCAGGATATCGATTAAAAAATTGACACTTGAAAGACGACAGAGGGGAGCTAAGTTACCAGACATTAGACTGTATAACTTGGCGGCACTGTGGAGACATGTTAATGATTGGTTGCAGGAGACGAGCTTTTTCTCTAATCTAGAGGTGGAGAGACAGGTGGCACAACAGTGGGATTTAGTGGCCCTGCTTCACACCCCATATGGTAAACAGCCAGAGGTGGTTAAAAGTAATTTAGTGTTCAAGGACACAATGGCCACCTGGCGCCAGGTTAGAAAGTTATTTAATAGGCCTATGTATGTCACCAGATTCATCCTGCTGTGGTTGTTACCTGAGTTTGGACCGGGGAGAGAAAATAAGCTCCTGGATTGTTGGAAACGGAAAGGGATTAGGGTTTTAGGAGATTTGCTAACAGGGCAGACAGGGAATTTTTTTACTTGGGAGCAGATGAAATCCAAGTACATGCTGGCTGAAGCCATAAGTTTCAGTACATCCAAATTAAAAGTTTCTTGGGATCGAAGCTGCACAATTTAAGTAACATATATGACCCGACAGAATTCGAAGAGATCCTAAAAGTGACAGGAGGATGGGGAGCTCTGTCCAAGCTGTATAGTGGTATACGGAGATGGGCGTCGGACGCATTGGCGGCTAAGGTTTTTAGAAAATGGTAAATAGAACTGGAGGATGAGGAGATCAGTGACAAAATAATTAAAGGGATGGAATTGGTAAGAAAGGCCACCATGAGCGAGCAGTGGAGAGAAGTAACATTCAGGTTGGACATAAGGCGACATATGCGTTCAATCTGCCTTCGGTAAACAAAGACATAGAATATGTGACCAGCTGTCCGAAATGTGGATTAGAAAGGGCTGGGCTACTACATTGTATGTGGGAGTGCCACACCATAGAGAATTTCTGGAAAGAGGTGGGGAGTTATATTGCCCAGGTTTGGGACCAAGAAGTACCGCTTACGCCACAGAGTTGCCTTTTCCACTACATCATGGCCCAGAATTCTAGGGGTAAGGGTGAAATGATAATTTGTAGGGATAAGGGGACTCATTTGTTACTTTTGGTGGCCAAAAAAGTAATACTGAGACACTGGTTGGAGAAGTCATGTCCGACTCTGGGAGAAGTGATAACCACTT
The DNA here is from genome assembly GCA_025379985.1 of Phyllomedusa bahiana. Classification (NCBI taxonomy): domain Eukaryota; kingdom Metazoa; phylum Chordata; class Amphibia; order Anura; family Hylidae; genus Phyllomedusa; species Phyllomedusa bahiana. Next base: position 96,822 of record JAODAL010011082.1, on the reverse strand, counting down.
TGAAACAGTTATTCTTTATGGAAAAACTTGATGCGGAACGTCATAAAGAAGTGTTGACAGAACGTTTTTTTGAGAAATGGAAAAAATTCATGCTGGATTCATTTGATGACCAGGAGATAAGAAATATAGTAGAGCCATTCAGATACTCATCTTACTATCTAAAGGAACAACTAGCAGGTACCTTAGGAAGACTGGGAGGTGAAACATGAGAGAGGAAGGAATTGGGTAGACACAGGCACATCACTTCAAGTTGGGGGGAAGTTTGAAGAGTTTAGTTTTGAGGTAATAGGGTTACAAGGAAAGATGGAGATATGATTGGGAAAGTGGGGACAGGGGAAGAGAGAGGTATGTTGTGTAATTGGCTCATCTAGTAAACTGACACAGCGAATTTTTAGTCAAATGATGTCTGTATAACATATGTTCATCTATGACTTTTAATTGAATTGTTGTAAATTTTGGGAAATCTCAATAAAATTTGATTATAAAAAAAAAAAAGGAAGTTCCTGCTTTAGAATAGGCCACTGTTGACCATAAAAAGGAAGGTCCTGCTTTAGAATAGGCCACTGGTGACTAAAAAAAAGGAAGGTCCCGCTTTAGAATAGGCCACTGTTGACCATAAAAAGGAAGGTCCCGCTTTAGAATAGGCCACTGCTGACTATAAAAAGGAAGGTCCTGCTTTAACAGAGGCCATGTGAATAAAAAGGAAGTCTGCCCTGGAGGTCCTGCGAATAGCCACTCTGACTATAAAAAGGAAGGTCCTGCTTTAGCACAGCCCACTGCTGACTATAAAAAGGAAGGTCCTGCCCTAGAATAGGCCACTGCTGACTATATAAAGAAAGGTCCTGCTTTAGAATAGGCCACTGCTGACTATAAAAAGGAAAGGTCCTGCTTTAGAATAGGTCACTGCTGACTATAAAAAGAAAGGTCCCGCTTTAGAATAGGCCACTGCGGACTATAAAAAGGAAGGTCCTGCTTTTGAATACGCCACTGCTGACTATAAAAAGGAAGGTCCTGCTTGAGCATAGGTCACTGCTGACTATAAAAAGGAAGGTCCTTTTTTAGAATAGGCCACTGCTGACTATAAAAAGAAAGGTCCTGCTTTAGAATAGGCCACTGCTGACTATAAAAAGGAAGATCCTGCTTTAGCATAGGTCACTGCTGATATAAAAAGGAAGGTCTCTGCTTTTAGAATAGGTCACTGCCTGACCATAAAAAGAAAGGTCCTGCTTTAGAATAGGCCACTGCGGACTGTAAAAAGGAAGGTCCTGCTTTAGAATAGGCCAGTGCTGAGTATAAAAAGGAAGGTCCTGCTTTAGCATAGGTCACTGCTGATTATAAAAGGAAGGTCCCCTTTAGATAGGTCACTGCTGACTATAAAAAGGAAGGTCCTGCCCTAGAATAGGCCACTGGTGACTATAAAAAGGAAGGTCCTGCTTTAGAATAGGCCACTGCTGACTATAAAAAGGAAGGTCCTGCTTTAGAATAGGCCACTGCTGACTATAAAAAGGAAGGTCCTGCTTTAGAATAGGCCACTGCTGACTATAAAAAGGAAGGTCCTGCTTCAAAATAGGCCACTGCTGACTATAAAAAGGAAGGTCCTGCTTTAGCATAGGCCACTGCTGACTATAAAAAGGAAGATCCTGCTTTAGAATAGGCCACTGCTGACTATAAAAAGGAAGGTCCTGCTTTAGAATAGGCCACTGCTGACTATAAAAAGGAAGGTCCTGCTTTAGAATAGGCCACTGCTGACTATAAAAAGGAAGGTCCTGCTTTAGAATAGGCCACTGCTGACTATAAAAAGGAAGGTCCTGCCCTAGAATAGGCCACTGCTGACTATAAAAAGAAAGGTCCTGCTTTAGAATAGGCCACTGCTGACTATAAAAAGGAAGGTCCTGCTTTAGAATAGGCCACTGCTGACTATAAAAAGGAAGGTCCTGCTTTAGAATAGGCCACTGCTGACTATAAAAAGGAAGGTCCTGCTTTAGAATAGGCCACTGCTGACTATAAAAAGGAAGGTCCTGCTTTAGAATAGGCAAATGGTGACTATAAAAAGGAAGGTCCTGCTTTAGAATAGGCCACTGCTGACTATAAAAAGGAAGGTCCTGCTTTAGAATAGGCCACTGCTGACTATAAAAAGGAAGGTCCTGCTTTAGAATAGGCAAATGGTAACTATAAAAAGGAAGGTCCTGCTTTAGAATAGGTTTTTGAGTGAGGCCTTATTTGCAAACTAAAACATTTTTCATTTAATTTTTTTAGCCATATCTATAAAAAGAATCATGATATCACCAAACTTCGAAGAAACAAAAACGATCAGCTTATCAGAGTTGATGAGCATGATTTTACTATGAGGCCAGCATTTGGAGGTAAGTTCTGATACATTCACTTTGTGTTTATTAGAAAAGTACATATAAATAAATATGACATTGTGAAAATTCAGAATATTTATGATCCATGCAAACATTATTAATGAACTGTTAAACTTTCTGATGCCTCTTTTAACATCAAATTTGGTAAAAGGAGCTGTCCATCTCAATTTTTTATTTTTAATTATCATAGTAGGGCCCAATTAAAGTAAAAAAAAAAAAAATGCACTCACCTCTTCCCTCACCTCCATTCTAGCGCCATGCTGTCAGTCTTCTGTTTTCGTCTTCCTTCTTCTGGACGGAAACGTCTCTGCTGCAGCCGCTGATTGGCTGCAGTGGTCGGATGCCTTTGTCTGACATTACCGGTTGGGCAGTTCACTTCTGAACGGTGCTGTCATGTAGTTGCATGTGACCATTGTTGCCAATCAGTGAGTGCAGTGGTGACGTTTTCATCCGGAAGAAGAGAGAAGAAAACAGAAGAATGGCAGTGGGTGAGGATCCTGTGCTGCTGGAATGGAGGTGAGGAGAGAGGTGAAAATAATTTTTTTTTTTTTTTTTATCGTTTACTACGATATGAGGTAAACAGCTCCTTTAAAATATGTCAGTGCCTGCAGTTTTTTGGAATCGTTAGTTTTTAACTAATTTTAACTGCAAATTTGTGTTTTTTCTAAAAGGGTGTACAAGAAAAAGGTGTAACTGTGTCTATGGCCTTTAAATGAGTTCTAAAAAAAATTGCTCCTGTACAGAACCATTAGTCACATGGTAAATCCTCCACCACTCTAGTATATCAAAAGGGCCACTGCAGCCAATCACTGGCCACAGCGTATATGGTGCTGAGCCCAGTAATAAACGACAATGTTAACGTTGAAGTCCTAGATAACAGCCAAATGGAGGATATTAATTGTTTAGACTAATAATTAGACATTAAGGGGGGCATGGCTTCCTCCTTAAACTTTCATACATGAGATGTATGTTTGTTGACATTTTACTCCACTTTTACCCCTTAACAACCAGCCCATTTTTTTGTTTTCTCCAATGCTCATATTTGCATTTAATATGAGTATTTTTTTTTAGCCTTCCCCTTATTCTTTCCTTTAGCAAGTTATCCTAAAAATGTTCAAATTACAGTGTTTAGTCTAGTCTAGTCTTTTAAACCCTCCTGAAACTGGATACATAACCATTTCATCACTGAAAGATATTTCTCACATCCCCACATTTGATGATCCTGTAGCATAGTACTACTTTTTAAAAATACTTAAAAGTTTTGGAAGCTGTGAGGGAAATAATGTTGACTGTTCCATTCTTAGCATACAGCATACAAGCAGCAAATCTAGCATAAAGGTTTTTTATTTCTTATGACATTTAACATGTGGGACAAAAATCACTTGATATTTCAATATATTGTACTTTAAAGGATGTGGCAATACCAATTATGTTTGTTTTTCAATTTTTATATGATTAAACGGAAAACATTTATTTTTAATATCTTTTTAAACACTTTATTAAAATTGACCTTTTGTAATGCAGTAAGTAATTACTTTGATGTATCAATTGCAGTATATCTTACTAATCCTCTGTTAGGATCAGAGTGCAAAAGGAGTGCTAACATGCCAGGCATATCTGCCTTGCTATTTGGAAGAGGGTGATTTGGTGAATAAGGCTTAGATGCACTAAACGTGGAAGTATATCCCTAAGTCCAGTAGCTTTAAATAGCCACCATACTGTGTATGGAGCAGGCTTAGCTCCATATTCCTCACCTGAATAATTTAACTTGCACTTTGGCCCATTTTTAGGATAGTTGGAACATGTTGACTGATGACTAAATTATCATTTCTAAAAATTTTAATTAGTGAGTTCATTTAAAGTGCTACTGTCTCATGGCAGTGATAATTTAAAGGGGGTTATTTTTACTCATAGCCTGATGGACAGATAAGCATGAAAAGGTCCCAGTACACCTCTTTAAGGACAATCCTATCAAATGTTAGTCAAATGACATCTGGCTTGAACAAATAATTGGCAAGGGCCATAATGAAAGGGCTCTGGCCAGTTCAGCATGTTTACATCACAGCTCCATTCCAGACCAGGTATAAAACAAAGTAGATGCAATACCAGAAAATGTTCCTAAAATGGCTTACATGGAAAATCACTGCAGTAAAGCATAAAAATCAGAACATAATGTCTTTTTTGTATTTTCATATTTTAGTTTGCTATAGGTCAGCATACATATTATATAGAAGGAGGTCATATATCGATGTGGCCCATATTTTGCATTATTCAAAAGCCAACATATAGAGCTATTGGTAAAGTGATAAGCTTTAAACATGAAGGCAAAGGTAAATGAAGACTATTTCCAAAAACATTGCTGTTCTGATTTTCTTCCTTTCAGAGCTAGAGCAGTTTTCTCCTGCTTGTATACACAAGCTTCTCTAGCTTACAGACCATTTAACGCTCCTCTAGCAGCAATGGCCAGGATGGTGATATCACTCCATGCTGTGCAAGCACAACAAAATATATTAGCAGCACTCTACATAGTTGTAAGGCCGAAAAAAGACAGATGTCCATCCAGTTCAACCTATTGTCCTATAGTGTTAATCCAGAGGAAGGCAAAACCCCCCATGAGTTAGAATCCAGTTTTCCTCATTTTAGGGAAAAATTCCTTTCCGACTCCAGTCTGGCAATCAGAATAAATCCCTGGATCAATGCCCCTTCTCCAGAATCCTAGTCACTATAACTTGTTATATTATTACACTCTAGAAATACATCCAGACCCTTTTTGAATTATGTTAGTGAATTCACCATGACCAGTTCCTCTGGCAGTCCACACAGTCCTTTTATTATTTTTGTTGCCCGCCTTTGAACCTGTTCAAACTCTACAATGTCTTTCCTGTGCACCGCTTCCCAAAACTGTACACAATATTCCATGTGTGGTCTAACCAGTGATTTGTATAATGGGAGAATAATGTTCTCATCATGTGCCTCTATGCCCCTTTTAATACACCCCATGATCCTATTTGCCTTGGTACCTGCTGCCTGACACTGGCTGCTACAACTAAGTTTACTGTCCACCAGGATTCCCAAGTCCTTCTCCATGTCACTTTTACCCAGCATTTTACCATTTAACAAGTAATCATGAAATGGATTTTTCCTTCCTATGTGCATAACTTTGCATTTATCTGTGTTAAACCTCATCTGCCACTTCTCTGCCCAGGCCTCCAACTTATCCAGATCCCTTTGTAATAAAATATTATCCTCTATTGTGTTGATTATTTTACAGAGCTTAATATCTTCTGAAAAGATTTATCTTCTACTGTGCAATCCATGTGTAGGATTGTTAATGAATGTATTAAGTAGAATATGGCCCAATATTGACCCCCTGTGGTGCCCCACTTGTAACAGGGATCCAATACACGTCTGTACCATCAGTCACCACCCTTCGTTTTCTATTACTGAGCCAGTTATTTACTCACTTGCAAACATTTCCCCCAGTCCAAGCATTCACATTTTACTTACTAACCTTTTATATGGCATAGTATCAAATGCTTTAGAAACATTTAAATATGACGTCTAATGCCTCATTCTGATCCAGCCTAGAACTAACCTCCTAATAGAAGCTGATGAGATTAGTTTGATATGACCGTTCTTTCATAAACCCATGCTGGAACGGCGTTATACATTTATTTTCAGTGATATACTTCAGTATAGCATCTCTTTGAAAACCTTCAAACATTTTACCTACAACAAAGGTTAAACTTAACGGCCTACAGTTTCCAGGCTCACTTTTTGACCCTTTTTGAAGAATAGGGGCTTGTCTATCATATTGCTTAGGTCCATCAGGACCTGGTGATTTCTCTATTTTAATCTTGAGGCGGTGCTGCACTTCTTCCTAGTTTGAACACTAAACATTTAAAGTGGAGTTTATCACATCTCTCTGCTCATCAACAGAAAGGTCATTTTCCTTGGTAAATACAGTGGAGACAAAATTGGTTAAAGGAGTTGTCTCACGACTGGATTTCATCCTACCTTGGTGCTGTCCTAAGAGCTGTAGTTTTGAAATCATGGGCGGGAGCACTGGCTTCCTGGAGTCCTCTCCCCCCTCCCTTCATCTAGGTGACGTCATGCTGCTGCGCTCGCTCCCGATGCTAACAGCATTGGAAGGGAGAACATCTCAGATCACAGAGTTCTCTTTCCCTTGCTGCTGACCATTCAATAGTATCCACCGTGTACACAGCACATATTTCTCTCCCCATACATCCATACATGACCCGGGCCAGGGGTTCCCAGCACAGGGAATTGAGCAGGGGGGAAGCGATTCAAATAATCTCTGATGTGTTGTATTTGCATGGAGTTATCTCAGTGCTACATCTGTCTGTGTCTGCTTAATTACTATTCACTGACTGTTGACTATTTCCTGCCTGAATCATTCACTTCAGCAGTGAAGCTGGTTAGGTAAACAGGAGAGTGAATGCTAATTAGGCAGACTCAGAGCTGAATGAGATGGGCAGGAAATAGTTAACAGCAGTGAATAATAATTAGGCTGAGACACAGATAAGGCAGCAGGGGAGATGACAGGGGCTGCTAGTATGCCTGCTCTAAATCACTGAGCTGTGCCGCAGGCAGAGCGAGGACAGAGAGAGAAAGGACAGGAGATAGTTAAACTTGCGTGCTCGCTCCCGACGCGACCTGTTGTGATAAGATGCCGGAGATACAGCCTATCAGGGAGAACAAGCAGGTCGGTGACTATAGAGACCCCAGCAGCCTCTGAAGCCACTAAAAACAAGTTATCTAGAAATTAGTAGGAGATTTGTTATTGACATATATTGCAAACGTGCTTGTTTTTTGAAGATCTTTAATTTGAATGACAATCTTTGTAGTGAGACAACCCCTTTAATAGGTTTGCTTTCTCCTCATCGCCCTCTACAATCCCTCACTTACTACTTTTCAAAGGGCCAACATTTTCAGTTTTAATCTTTTTACTATTTATATAGTTAAAAAATATTTTAGGGTTAGTTTTACTCTCTATTACAATATGCCTTTCTGTCCACAGCTTTGCTGTCTTTATCATTATTTTACATATTTTATTTTTTTCCTTATAGTTTTTTAGTGCCTCCTCACTGTCTCGCTGTTGAAATAGCTTAAACGCTTTCTGTTTGTTATATATTGCCTCTTTTACATCTCTGTTGATCCACACTGTTTTTTTCCTGTTTCTAATCATTTTATTTCCATAAGATATTTACCTCTCACAATAGGCGTTTAAGATGTTTTTTTAAAGATCTCTCATTTATTATTTGTTCTTTTATTTTTAAACACCTTGTCCCAGTCAATACGGTTTAGGACCTCTGTAAGCAGAATATAATTAGTCTTCCTGAAATTCAATGTTTTTGTAGCTCCTCAACAATATACACTTTTTATGGATAATTGGAAATGTATTATATTGTGGTCACGATTTCCTAGGTGTCCCCCAACCTGAACCTTTGTTACTCTGTCAGGTCTGTTAGTCAATAATCAGTCCAGAAGGGCCTTCCCTCTAGTTGGCTCCTGCTGAATTTCAAACAAGCAAACAACACTGTCAGTGCTGAAAAACCATCCTGAGAACCCACCCTAAGTGTGTAGAGTGTCTATGTTAAATATATGTATATATACACACACAATTTTCGGGGTACCTTGTCTTATGTAGTCTCTGAGGTACAGTGTGTAATGTAATAATCTCTGGGGTATGGTGTAATATAATCTCTGTTGTACAGTATGTAATAATCTCTGAGGTATGGTGTAATGTAATCTCTGGGGTACAGTGAATAATGCAGTAATATCTGGGGTACAGTGTGTAATTTAATCTCTGAGTACAGAGAGTAATGTAATTTCTGGGGTACGTGTGTAATCTAATCTCTGGGGTACAGTGTGATGTAATCTCTGGGGTACAGTGAGTAATGTAATCTCTGGAGCACAGTGAGTAATATAATATCTGGGGTACAGTGGGTAGTGTAATAATCTCCTGGGTACAGTGTATAATGTAATCTCTTGGGTACAGTGTGTAATGTAATCTCTGGGGTTGAGTGGTTAGTGTAATAATCTCCTGGGCACAGTGTATAATGTAATCTCTTGGGTACAGTGTGTTATGTAATCTCTTGGGTACAGTGTGTAATTTAGTAATATTTGGGGTACAGTGTATGACCTAATCTCTGTAGTACAGTGAGTAATGTAATTCATTTCTAGGGTTCAGTGTGTAATATAATACATTTTTGGGGTATAATGAATTATATTATTTCTTGAGTACAATGGGCAATTCATTTGTAAGGTGTAGATAGTAATGTAATTTCTATGTCTACCATGTGTAATATAATTAGTTTCTGGGGGTGCAGTGAGTGATGTCATTTCTGGTGTATGGAATGCAATAAAATACATTTTGAGGTACAGTAGGTGACATAAGTGATTCCTAGGGCTACAGTGAGATTGGGTTCGTTTATCTTCCTCATTCTGTTGTGTGTATTACAAATTTATTGAAGTAGTGATGGGGGGGGGGAGGGTAAGGTTGAGCGAAATTTGCTGCATTGCACAACATTTTTTATTTCCGGCTAGAGGGGGGAATATTATCGGTGGCGGGTGGGGGTGCATGGCCCGGGCTGCTTTTTAGTCCCAGACTGGCTTTAAACTTCAGTAATTAGAGAGCCACTTATAACCTTATGGATTGCACCAAAAGTGTTTGCCATAAGGACTCCGCCCGGACCTGCTGGGTTAGAGGGGGCCGCATCACTGCAGGGAGAGGAAGGGGGAGAAGGGAAGGTAGGGGAAGTGAAAGCAAAGGCGAGTGAAGGAGGGAGGGATAGAAAGATAGGGGATGAGAGGGAAAATTGTCGTCCCCCCCACTTTTTGAACCAAAGTTACACCCCTGGATCTCAGTGTTGCCACTTCCTCATTTAGATCCAGTGCAGTGTGCAAAAATCTTGTACAGCAGTATGCACCCTGGAACGGATATTCAAGGATTGCATACACTGCACAGGATGTGCACTGGACAGCAATGTCAATCTTGGAACTCATGGGGATATTACAAAAGGAAAAGATACAAAAATATAGACAGATAATTCAATACAATATTCTCCCTTCTAAAGTCCCCAAATCTAAAGTCCCTCAATCTTAAGCCAAAAAAACACACTTTAGACACAAAATGCACTCGCAAGCTCGTACACTCGCTCTTTCAATGCAGTTTTAAACCTCTTTTCCACGTTGTTTTGCAGTGCTGCAGTAAACCAGTCCTTCAGGCTGCAAGGCCACAAACACTAACAAATAGTCAAAGTGGATATGTGGACTATTTAAAAATGCATTTCTACTACTTTTTGGATACATGAAAATTTGAGGTTCTTAGCACACATTTTTTATCAAAACTGCGAGTGCTCATCCACCACGGCAAGATAACCTCAGATCAGATGGGGACTTACCACTAACATCTCACCTTGCTTGATGCCAAACTTAGGCCTCCTCAGTTTCAGGGAATGAAGGTTCTGTTCTGATTAAAACCAGTCTTGCATTTTAAAATTGTTAATATTGCAAGCTTAGTGAGTTTGAATATGAAGCCCTGGTTTGATAGAAAACTGTTTAGAGTAGCTGATATAGTAGAGGGTTCTACTAGGAAATTAAATTACTTTGATACATTAAACTGTGATTTTGGTTTTCCAGATACAAGTTATTTTTAAAATGTACAAAAATACCAATTTATTCGATATACCTTAAAGATTGTAAAGGTCCCTCATCCGACCCGCTTCGAAAGGTTATGTCGCTCGACTACATCTACCAAGGGTCTTATATCTGACATATATTCTATGCTGGTTGATCCAGACCCTGACTCCCGCACCCAACTTGGATATGTGTCTCAATAGGAGACATTTTTGGGTGAATCTTTATCATTTTCAGATTGGCTGCTTCTTGATTGCAGATATGCTCATAAGACTTCAATCTGTGCTACCAGGAAGGAGAATCAGTATAAGACGGTTTACTTTTGGTATCATACTCCTTCCCTCTTCCACAGGTTGAATCCTACTTTCCCAGATCTTTGCTGGAGGTGTAAAGCTGTGGAGGGCACCTTGTTTCACGTTTTTTGGGATTGTAATATAATACACCCCTTCTGGTGTGAAATGAGGAGGTTAATTAATGATATAATAGGTGTGAAACTTCCTATGCACCCATAGGTGTTCTTGTTTAATCTTATTGCTCAACGTTTGAACTCTACAACTAGACAATTATTTTTATATATACTCACAGTGGCTAGATGTTTAGTTGCTGGTCATTGGAGAAAGACAATCCCAACTACTAAAGCAGATGTGTTAGAACGATTAAAGGAAGTAAGGAGAATGGAGTATTTCACAGCCCTGCTCAATAATAGGGTGGATTCCTTTACTGTCTGGCCTCTCTGGGATCGTTAACTTATAGAGAATGAGACCTCATAATAGTTATTACTGATTCTTCCTTGAGAGAAACAAACCTACTTTTCCATTTACCTTTTTTATTGTCTTTGTCTTTTTTGCATTGTTATTCCATTGTATTGTTTGCATTATATGTAAAATATTTCTTGTCTTCTATGAAGAGTACTATGGTTGTTTGGTTATAGAAGAATATCTCATTTTTTGTTGTGCATAGCATTTTGGACATATTAAGATGTGTCTTATGTGATATCTATGTACGTTTCATAGACGAGAAGCATATTGTAATTGTTTATTTGAAAATTCTTAATAAAAATACAGTGATATAAAAAATAGTTCATATATCCACTTTTACCAGTGTGCACCAGCAAATCTCAAAAAATATTATTAGTAACAAACCAAGAAATTTTTCAACAAAACATATGACTAAAACATACTTTTTAGTAATATACATAAAAGAAAGAATAATCGATAATATATGTTATAAAGATAAACAATATGCCACCTGAAATATGTGAACTACAAATCACAGATACCACAAAATAGGTTAGAACACAAAAGAAAAACAGGTGTATATATTTTGCGTATCCTGGGAGAAGTATTTCCAAAAACTAAAATAACCTCTGATCCCGAAAGCTTCTCAATCTTTTCAAAGAAAATCCAAACTCCCACAAAAATAAATAATCCACTGGGAAACAAAAGGCAAAAATATCACCCTATAAATGGCGGCTTAGTTGCCCCGAAAAGAGCGGCCCCACCCTCTTGATGCTATCCCTGTTATGCCCTGGTAGAAAAACGATGGCAAACAATTTTCCTAGTTGAAAAAGAAGAAAGAGAAGGACCAAACTAATATCACCTACACAAAATACCAAAACTGTCTATATGGTAAAGAGAAACACAAGTACACATATACTGATGTGTATTTATATATATATAATAATATATATATTAATATTATAATATTAGTATATATATATTCACATATATACATATGTCTGTGCTTTACAGCGTCCATAGGTACACATGTGTCACCGCCCTTAAAAGGGTGAGTGCACTCACTGATGTCTGACCCTAATAGCCCCTAGTTGTCCCTTGATAAAGTATCTGAAAATTACACTTTGCCTTGCACTTGTTAACAATTTTGTACAAATATGCAGTGATCTGTATGTGACAGATGTTGGGGGCTACAGCAGCAGTCTATATGTGACAGAGGAGGGGGAAACAGCAGTGGTCTGTTTGTGACGGAGAAGGGCAGTGGTCTTTGTATCCCAGAGGTGGAAGCTACAGCACTAGTACTGTATATATGTGACAGAGGAGGCTGCTATTGCAAATATGTGATAGAGGTGGAGCCTTCGGTGTCTATCTATATGTGATAGAAAAGGAGGCTATGTATGATGGGGGTTACAATAGTGATCTATAAAAAACAGAGGAGGAGATTACAACAGTGATCTATATGTGGCAGAGGTGGGGGCTACAGTGTTGGTCTTTATGTGACAGAGAATGACGCTACTACAGTGATGTATGTGTGACAGAGTGAGGAGGCTACAGCAGTGGTCTATATGTAACAGAGGAAGGGGGCTTCAGCACTAGTCTGTATGTAACAATGGAGTGGGCTGCAGTATCAGTCTATATGTCACAAACTAGGAAGGGGGATTCAGCACCGGTTTATATGTGACAGAGGTGAAGGTCATAAGCAGTTGTCTACATGTGAGAGAGAAGGAGGTCATGAGCACAATTCTGTATGTAAGAGAGAGGCATTAATGAACATCAGTCTATATGTGAAAGAGGAGGGGCATGAGCAGTGGTCTATATATATATGGAGGGAGCCAGAGCAGCAGAGTATTTGTGACAGAGGATGGGACTGGAGCAGCAGTCTATATGTGACGTATACATAGGGGCAATTTTATTGAATGAGCCACAATTTGAAGCATTATCTGTTTGGACTTATTTTTGGGAACAGTATCTGACACTATTATTTTCAGATAACTCTCTTTATACTGTTATCATTTATATCTGAAGTACAGTAGGTATAGATATTGGGCAGCGATAGTGACAGCACAGAGTGTTACAGCAGGATAGAAAGTTAGAGATGGAAATTAGGTGGGAAGGATGCGGGAAAATAAGTTGTCATGGTAGTCTATACCAGATGATGAATTAAAGAGAAGGTTAATGCCGTCGGTCAGAAAAGTCATTACCTATGGAGTCAAAATTTTCCCATTAATATGTCTTAAAAATTGTTTTTATTATAATTTATTTTTTTGATGTAATGAACAGTGGTTGAGGGGAGAAGTGGTCATGAAACCTGTGCACTGGGCCCACCAAAATGTTAAATGGCCCTGCCTGTAACCACTGAGCCTTTGTCCTGCTCTTATGGAATAGAAGTAAAGTCATCTGTTTTTAGTTTTAACAAATTCCTTATCAGGGACAACCTTCGGGATGTGTGACCCAGGCACATGACGTCACCAATGAGATGCAAAATGATTGAACCCCTGTTCCTCCTCCATGTGCACTATTCTATGAAAAGGAAGCTGCATAGAATGCAGTTAAAGCTATTTTCTAATCCGCATCACAGGTTCCGTTTGGAGCCTCTGTCCCAGATTCTGTTAAATATTGCAGAAAAAAACAGCATAGCATAATGCGCCATTTCTTTGTTAAATAATTGACACCAGGACCAGTACCCAATGGACCCTTTGTAATCAATGGGTTCTGTCGGACTTATTTAGTTTCTACCATGTAATGGATTTGGAACCTCTGTTATTTTTGGTTTCTGTTAATGTGATGGAACAGAAAAATATAAATAACAGTGCCTAAATTGCTTAGTTTATTGATTCACCTAGAGTGTTGTTTGTGCATTTTACAGCAATATTATTTGTTATTCTGTTTTATTTGTGTGGCATGTTAATAGCCTACTCATCTTTAACATTTGCTACTCAGCTATAATGAATAGGTATTACTGTTTTTTTAAACTACGTTATTTTAGCTCATTACCTTATTCTCCGCTTTAGCACTCATTTAAAACTATCGCTTTATGTAAGGTCTCCAAGAAATCTATATAATATAAAAAATCATATCTCAAATGATAGCTTTGCTTGTGACTAAAAGTATTCAGATCTTTTCTGATGACTTTGATGGTTCACGTGTGCAGTAAACATCTGGAACCATACAGCATGTGTGGGTGTCTTTGCAGGGCATCAGGATTAACCAGACAAGCTTCCTAATGATCATAAGGATTAGTAGAACAAAAAACAGCAGGGCATCTTTGTGAGAGTGATCAACAGCTGCTTAACCCCTTTCTGATTTGAACTCCGGCATGCATTATGTTATGCTGGAATTCCCCAATAAAAGCTTTAGATGACTTTAGCATTACCCAGTGTTCTGTTAAGTAATTATAGTGCTGGTCACTGTCTGCAGTCCATCTTGCCACAAATCATATCTTGTATAATAGCCGCAGTGTATTTAGTTCATATTGTAAGCACAGTGCATTGACTTTATTCATTTAATTATCTAACAGGCATTTTATGGTTGATGTTACTCTGAAATAAGGTTTCACAGTATTCAGACCTAATCAGAAAAAAGATGATGTGTACTCGAATGCAATGAGTAGTGGATTATAAGTAGAGATGTTGCGCAGTAGTCTGGGTTGGTTTAAAATGAGAATGAAATGTCATTGGCTAGTTCTCAGAATCTGCTTAGTAACCGCTGTCATTGAGTTAAACTGTTGGAGATCAAGTGCCCTGTCTTACGGACTTTTGCAAACCACTAGCTTTACTGCAGTGATTATTAAAACTATGGTCATTATTATTGTTGCAATGCTATAAAATTTGGTTGGCTGCTACATTAAAGGGATTGCCCATGTCCTAGATAAAATGAAAATTATTTTAAAATTAAGATCCAGGGGCATCATCAATACAAAAAAAAAACCTTATACTCACCTACGGTACCTCTGATCTCTGATTCCATATCTCTGTCTATCCAGTCTTCTGTTTATTTGCTGCCACTTCCAAATGGATTGACTGCAGCAGTCACATGCCTCTCATTTACGTCGCTGTTTGGAAATAAACATCTCAGAACAGTGATGTAAGCAACTGAGCATGACTGCTTCAGTGGTGGCGTGCCCATTTGGAAGTGGCAGCCAGCGCTGGAACCGGGCACCAGAGGTAGGTGGGTATACAGTACAGACCAAAAGTTTGGACACACCTTCTCATTTCAAGAGTTTTCTGTATTTTCATGACTATAAAAATTGTAGATTCACACTGAAGGCATCAAAACTATGAATTAACACATGTGGAATTATATTTTTAACAAAAAAGTGTGAAACAACTGAAAATATGTCTTATATTCTAGGTTCTTCAAAGTAGCCACCTTTTGCTTTGATTACTGCTTTGCACACTCTTGGCATTCTCTTGATGAGCTTCAAGAGGTAGTCACCTGAAATGGTTTTCACTTCACAGGTGTGCCCTGTCAGGTTTAATAAGTGGGATTTCTTGCCTTATAAATGGGGTTGGGACCATCAGTTGTGTTGTTCAGAAGTCAGGTGGATACACAGTTGATAGGCCTACTGAATGGAATTTCTATTATGGCAAGAAAAAAGCAGTTTAGTAAAGAAAAACGAGTGGCCATTATTACTTTAAGAAATGAAGGTCAGTCAGTCTGAAAAATTGGGGAAACTTTGAAAGTGTCCCCAAGTGCAGTGGCAAAAACCATCAAGCGCTACAAAGAAACTGGCTCACATGAGGACCGCCCCAGGAAAGGAAGACCAAGAGTCACCTCTGCTGCGGAGGATAAGTTCATCAGATTTACCAGCCGCAGAAATCGCAGGTTAACAGCAGCTCAGATTAGAGACCAGGTCAATGCCACACAGAGTTCTAGCAGCAGACACATCTCTACAACAACTGTTGAGAGGAGACTGTGTGCAGCAGGTTTTCATGGTAAAATAGCTGCTAGGAAACCACTGCTAAGGACAGGCAACAAGCAGAAGAGACTTGTTTGGGCTAAAGAACACAAGGAATGGACATTAGACCAGTGGAAATCTGTGCTTTGGTCTGATGAGTCCAAATTTGAGATCTTTGGTTCCAACCACCGTGTCTTTGTGCGATGCAGAAAAGGTGAACGAATGGACTCTACATGCCTGGTTCCCACTGTGAAGCATGAAGGAGAAGGTGTGAAGGTGCTTTGCTGGTGACACTGTTAGGGATTTATTCAAAATTGAAGGAATGCTGAACCAGCATGGTTACCACAGCATCTTGCAGCGGCATGCTATTCCATCCGGTTTGCGTTTAGTTGGACCATCATTTATTTTTCAACAGGAAAATGACCCCAAACACACCTCCAGACTGTGTAAGGGCTATTTGACCAAGAAGGAGAGTGATGGGATGCTACGCCAGATGACCTGGCCTACACAGTCAGCAGATCTGAACCCAATCGAGATGGTTTGGGGGTGAGCTGGACCGCAAAGTGAAGGCAAAGGGCCAACAAGTGCTGAGCATCTCTGGGAACTTCTTCAAGACTGTTGGAAGACCATTTCTGGTGACTAACTCTTAAAGCTCATCAAGAGAATGCCAAGAGTGTGCAAAGCAGTAATCAAAGCAAAGGCTGGCTACTGTGAAGAACCTAGAATATAAGACATATTTTCAGTTGTTTCACACTTTTTTGTTAAGTATATAATTCCACATGTGTTAATTCATAGTTTTGATGCCTTAAGTGTGAATCTACAATTTCTATAGTCATGAAAATACAGAAAACTCTTGGATTGAGAAGGTGTGTCCAAACTTTTGGTCTGTACTGAATACATATATATATAATATATATTTATATATATATATATATTATATATATATATTATATATATATATATATATATATATATATATATATATATATTCACTTTTGTCACTAACTGTCATGCAATGTCCATCACAGCCTGTGTTATTATAATTTGAGTCTTAACTACCAGTGTTATGCTTCAGACTCTGGTCAAGGTCAACAACTCCAGGTGCTTTCATTTGCCGCAACTCAAATCAATTTTTAGTGGCATTCACCAAAATTTAGTAACTAAAGTTGGGAGCATGTCTTTTTTTTTTTTTTTTTTTTTTTAGCGCTTCCAGTACCAGGTAGCTATCATGCCAATGTCACTTCTGTACGATAACGTTTAGGGCGCGTCCCCATGGCACAGGACAAATACCGGTCGGTTTATCCATCACATCACAACTGTAATACCAGGCACATCCTGTGACAGAGGTCACAGCAGCCATGTTTTTCTAATCCTTGACAATTCCTTTAAATATTAGAATACTTCACCGCTGCCCATTCTCATTATCCCAGTGGAACTTTTTAATCGTCATCTCATGTGAAAGTATTATATATAAAATAGGGGTCCTCCCTAAAAGTTTTGGAAGTTGTGATGGAAGTGGTGTTCCTTTTCCGATACTCTAAATGCTGGTCAACATTCCTAACATGTCTGTTAAAAGACTTGTTACGGCACTGTAAAGATTTTAATACATAGTTTCTTAATATTTCTAAGTTGAATACTTATTAGTTACATAAATTAAATCAATGTACTCCAAGTCTATGATTATATACTATGTTGCACATAGAAAAATCAGAGACTTTGTGAATGTGCATAGAGACATGGCTTGTATCCCGAGGGAATATATTTAACAGGTGAAGACCACAGGTTCTGACAGATGCTTTTGTGTATAATTAAGTATTAGGCTATGTTCACACGGCTTAACTGCGGGACGTAATTATGCCCCGCAATTACGCCGTGTGGCCGGGGGCGAGGCAGGAGCGGGGGCGGGAGCGGGGTGCCGGCACCTCGCCGGCCCATAGACCATCATTACCAGCGGCGCGTATACGCCGCAAGTAATTCACATGTCGATTATCTCCCCCCGCGGCGTATTTACCGAGCAGGGAGAGGAGACGTAATCCATAGTTCTCTATGAGATCTGTGGATCACCGTAATGACTGGGACGTTTTCAGCCCGTAATTCGCGCACTGCGGCGCGTAATTACGGACTAAAATACATCCCATTTTAAGCCGTGTGAGCATAGCCTTAGAGTGTATAATTCAACGTCCCTTAAAGAATATAAAATAAGTGTTGACGCCAAAAATGACTCCGCGGTTAATGCCAGATGTCTGGAATAGTACATAGTAACATGCAAAGAATTTCATTTCTAAATATTAAAGTATAATATTTTTGTATTGTGTATAATAGACTGGTATCTATTTTTATGGACAATATAAAGAGTGTTTCCCACAATCGTCATCACCTCTCCACAGGAATTATATTAAATATCTTATCACTGGGAACCCAATGTTTCATGTTCCCCCTCAATGAATAAGGGGGAACTGGTGAGAAGGAGTTTGAATGAAAGGGTTGTTCAGCATGAACTCTGCTACTTCATTCAATCCTACGACCTTGGCTGAAACAGCAGCTACACAACATACGGCCCAATGATTCTGGCAGACTGCAAACGGGACCACAAATGGGTGGGTGTTGCTCAAACCCCACCCAAACCAGCCCCAGCTGGTTTGGGGGCATTCTCGGGCACTTCGGGAGCATAAGGCTATGTCTATAAAGCACTGGATTTTGATCAGTTTGTCAGTGGATTCAGTATTTTGAATCCGCCGAAAATCCTGACCTTACCCAGCCCTGTGTAGCCCTCAATAAAAAAATCTGTGCTGTAGTCTACACTGCACGTATTTTTTTACTGAGGATTTCCAAAACCTAAAGCCATCTGGCGGAATATAGAACATGTTGTATAGTCCGCCAGACTGCCAATGTGCTAGGCCGCTGGGAATCCGAAATCTGTCTGTGTTTTTTTGTGCAAAAAAAAACAGCGGTGTGGCACTGTCCAGCGATGTAAAAATGCCATCAGGTGTTGGATGCCATTTACACAGACTTAGTCTTAGCCTTAAATGGTATGTTCATTTGTTTCATTGCTCAAAATCTCAATGCTGATTCAAAGCAGAATTCAGTGTGGATTTTAGATGTGCATTTTCAGTTGTTTAAGTAATAAGAATAACATGTCACTTTTTTTTCCATTGCTAAGGAAAATCAGCATTGTGTGCAATAAGACACTGATTTGCAATGGGAAACAATGTGAAGTGAGATTTGGATGCGGATTCAGTGCTAAATCCATATCAGAATCAGCGCCTAAATCGCCATGTGAACATACCCTTTGGGCCCGTTTACACGACAAGCATTTAATGTCAGATTTTTATGTGGATTTGGAATTTAAAAACCATAAAAATACAACTGTAAACCATCCTCATAGAGCTCAATTGAAATCTGATTTGTAGTCCACAGGACTCTGATTTTCTTGAGGTCAGATTTCAAAAACAATGTTTTTGCAAAAAAACTTTGAATATGTTCAAAAATCCTCTGTATTTTAGGTAAAAAAAGGCATCCCAAACATTTCTATGTTGGATACTCATCCTAAACCCCATAAAGATCAATGGGAAAAAAACAACTTTGAAAACCGAGTCAAAATACTTGTCGGATGACACAGCTTTAGAATTCTGAATCTGACGAGTATCTTGACATTTGTTGTGTGAATATATCCTTTCCTTTACTTTGATGAAAAACAGTGGATGTCACAATAAAATAGCTTTTATTTTTCTTTTGTGTTTTGCATGCTAATGGCTGTTGTCCATTAAATGTCCAATTTTTTTGAGCATGTCCAAAAGACAGGATAACAACCAAAAACAAACAAAATTCACAAAAATATTTATATTTTTTCATTCTTTTCTGGTTTCAATATACATTGGTTGTCAAGGGACCAATTCATTTTGTATATTGAGGGATTATGGTAAATAAACAGAAAAGCATGCTGCAGAGGGATATGCTCACATATACAATTGTTAGAAAACAAACCGCTACGTCATTGCATAGGTGTAACTTTAAGGGGGTAAAAAATAATCATATGAAAGCTGGAAAAATATGAAAAGTGGGGGAGGAAGAGCACAGAGGAGGAAGGTTAACCCTTTCCCTACAATTTTTCGTGCATCTTGGGGGGGACAGAGTAGGTGGCAGTCAAAAGTCTCAGTGCAGAGTGGGGGAGCAGTGCTGATTAGTAGGCAGGAGTCGGGGGGTGTTTCCCAATAAACGTTTTCATGGTAACTGCCCCAGGTACAGGAGCGGGTAAGGAGGGGACAAGGGCATAGGCATTTTGTGTGCATTGGAGTATGTACTGTATATGTGAGATTTTTAATTTTATGTCACCCTGTGTCTACCCATGTACTTTTTCCCCTGCACTTAGTGCCGGGGGAAAAATGAAAGTCAATGGGCCGGGCCCCGCGATTTTAGAAGTGTGCACTGGCCAGCATGTTTCAAAAACCCCCGGAATATGCGGGCGCACAGTACCCCCCCCGCTTCTGCCTTTTGTGAAATACCTTAAGGGTCTTTTCATGCAAATTTTTATAAATGCTGATACGGGGCGGATTCATGCTGGATCGCCTCAGAAAACCAGCGTGCAATCCGGCAGGAAATTATTTACATTATACCCCATGTAAAATCGTGTGTTGTTTTGATGTCACTTTTTTTATTTATTTTCGGCGGTACTGCAGCACCCACAAAATATTCTTCGAGGCATTTTCCCCACTATCAAAACTAAAAAAATAGGAGGCAGAATCTTCCTCAGGCAGTCTGGGTCATCGGTTTTTGCGTTTGCAAGCGCCCCAATTTTTAACAAGCATAGACATGCCAGTGCCAATTTAAACCATCATGTGAAAACACCCCAAGGCTATTTCAAACGGCTTAAATTGCGGGCGTATTTCGGCCCCAGACATGCTTTCCATGGCGGGATTAAAGCGTGAATAAGTAGATTCACTTCTTCCCCGTTGCCCAAATGTGGGGGCAGGAAGAGGAGAGTAATCCATAGTTCTCTATGAGAATTGTGGGTTACCATAATGACTGGGACGTATTTCAGCCCTTAATTCGCACAGTACGGCGCAAATTACGGACTGAAATATGTCCCAGAATAAGCCGTGTGAACATGGCCTAAGGCTATGTTCACACGGCTTAATTGCGGGACGTATTTTTTGCCCCGCAATTACGCCATGTGTACGGGGGCAGGGTGAAGCGGGGAGGCCGGCAGCTCGCCGGGCCCAAGACATGCATTATCCAGGGCCCGGGAAATACGCCGGGAAAACAAGTAGGTGTCACTTCCTCCCGGCTGCCTTTATTTCACGAGCGGGGAGAGGGGGACGTAATCTTAGTTCTCTATGAAAAACTGTGGGTTTCCCTTTTAAAGCTGGGGGTTTTTCCCACCCCGAAATTTCCCCGCAGTCGGGCAAAATTACGGTGATATACGTCATGAAATAAGCTGGGGTTAACATTGCCTAAGTTTTGAAAGTTTTCCTCTGGTTCTATATATGTATATTACCCCCACAAAATTTTCCCCGGGTTACCTTGTCTAATGTTGTTTTTGGGGGATTTACAGTTTTGGGTTTGTAATGTAAAAATTTAGAGAGGGGGCGAATTTCTCAAAAATTCAAATTGGGTTTCACTTCGCCAAATTTTTCCCGCAAAAAAAAATTCGGTCCAAAATTTATTTCGGCATAAATTTTGCGTTAAAAAGAGAATTTCCAGGCTGCCCCGACCCCTGGGGGTGCTTTTTAGAACTTTGGGTGCCATGCTTAAATATGCAGGGGGGAGTTTTGGTTTGGTCTTCATACAATGTTGTTTTTTTAGTATAAACACGCAGTGACTGCCGCGCTCTTGAATCGTTTCCACTTTTAAAATTTTCCCGGGGGAATTAAAGGGAGGGAAAAATTTTGACCAAAAAACTAAAGGGGGAATGTAGCCTGAAAAAGTCATCCCAGCGAAAGCGGAAAAAAAAAAAAGTGAGAGCTCGGGGTGGCAACATTATTGACAGAGTGTGGAGGTGAGGGCGGCAGCCACCAAAGCAGAATGGGGTTTCGGGCGGGGCCCAAAATTTGACATTTTTGGGGGGGGCAAAAACACGGGGGGGAAGCAACAGAGTGCACAATGACTGGAGGGGGGGTCAGGGCCGGGCAGGTATGAGGTCAGGAAAGTGGCAAAAGGGAAATTTGGAGGGGGCCCAAAAACAGTTTTGGGCCACAGAGGGGCACAATGACACGTTGTAGGTCAGGGCCCGGCCCCAGCAGTATGAGATCAGGCGTGGCACAATGACTTTTTTTTCTGGGGGGGGGGGGGGCGGCAAAACAGTATTAGGCCCCCAGGGGGCCCCAATCACACAGGGGTGGAGGTCAGGGGGGGGGGGGAACAGCAGAAATTTTTGGGTTCAGGCATTTTGGGCCACAATGACTTTTGGGGAGGGGGCACAAAAACGGGATTAGGCCCAGAGTGGCAACAATCAACAGTGGGGAAAGGTCACGACAGCAGCAGCAAATGGGGGGGTTCCCCGGAGTGGCACAATGACATTCGGGGAGGTGGGCAAAACGGGGGAAGGAAAGCCACAAAGAATGGGCAAAAAGGGGCCGGGAGAGGCAGGGGGTGGGGGCTCGGGGCCGGGGCAGCAATGAGGTCTGGGGCAGTGGCAAAATGACACAGTGTGGGGGGGCCACGGCAGGGGGGGTCACAGCGCAGATGGGGTCAGATAGTGGCCCCAATGACTTTCGGGAAAGGGGGCCCAAAACAGGGGGGAAAAACCCACAGAGGGGCACAATGACTGTTTGCGGAGGTCCCCGGCGGAAAGCAGCATGAGGTCGGGGCGGGGTGGCACAATGACACAGTGGTGGGGGGGGACAGGGCCCAGGAGTCACAGCAGCAGCTTTGGGGCAGGAGTGGCACAATGCATTCTGGAGGTGGAAAAACAGAGGAAACCCCACGGGAGGGGCCCACAGGGGACTGAGAGCGGGAGATCACGGCCCCGGGCCCCCACCCAGGTCGGGCGGTGGCACAATGACCCCAGTGTGGGGGCAGGGGCAGGAGTACAGAAAAACAGCTTTTGGGGGTCAGACATTTGGAACAATGAAAACGTGGGGGATTTTTTAGGGCGCAGCAAAGCACGCTGAGGTCATGAGTGGAACTAATTGGAAAAGAAATGTTGAGGTGGGGGAAAATTCCGCCCCCTTTTAAAGAGGGTTTGGTTGGGAAAAATGGAAAGGGAAAACTGGTCAGCGATGGGGGCCATCAGGGGGGGTTTTAGGGGGGCATCAGGAATAGTGGCTGAGGGGCGGGGTTAGTTTAAAACCCAAAACCGGGGCCCAAAAGGCTTTTTGGGGGGGTTGGGGAAAAAATCCGGGCCCGATCCACGCCGGGAGTTTCACCCTTGACAAAGGTCAGTCTTTTCCACATTTCCCGTGGACAAGGGGTTCCCCTTTGGGTTTTTAACGACCCCCCCGCCGAAAGGGAAACACCTGCTCTGGGGCCAAAACTAGGGGGCCCGGGCAGGACAGTTTTTCCCCATGCAAACTCGGAAAAGGGTTGGGGGCCACACCCCATTTTGGCTCCCCCCATTTGTCCAGGGGAAATTTTTTAAAACTGAGGGGGGCAGGGGTGTGCCCAAAGGGTGGGCCACAACCTGTTGGTTCAGGGACTGCCCCAGGTCCTGCTGTTTGGCTGCTGCTGGCGACGGCCCCCCTCATTAGGCGGGGGTGAAAAGGAAAGGTGCTCATCAGGGTAGTTTCCGGGACTTGGTTACTATGATGGAGGGGGGTTTTTTACTGCTCTTACCCCCCCCCCCCCCTTCCCCCGCAGCCGGGGCCCAGTAGAAACGTGAGCGCTGAGGGAAACCCCCGGTCGGGAACCTGTCAGGGGGAGGGAGGGAATGCCGCAAAATAGGCGGGGGCCCAAAACTGTTTTCGGGGGGTTTTTCCCTATAGTTTTTGAGTTTGTTTCCCTCTCAATAGCTGGGAAAAAAGGTTTCCCTTTTTGGCCCCGGTAGTGAGGGTTTCCAAATTAGGGTGGAGACCCAAAATTTTCCTTTTCCCTCTGCCGGTTGCTGCCCTATTCGGCTTTTCCTCCCAAGGCAAATAAGCATGTGGGGGCCCCTCTGAAACAAGTGACTCCGGGGGGCTCCCTGCCCCCATTTCCACGGGGTTACTGTTTGGGTTTGGGGGGTCATCTGCCCGTTTTCCCTCATCTCCATCCACCCCCTCCAGCTGCCCCTGCTCCTCCTTTTTGTCACTGGGTAGAAAATCCACTCATTTCCCCAGAAAATGCTTCTGTTTCCAAATGTCCTCCCTCCCCCTCCTCCATTTCATTTCCCCCAACCGGACTCTTGTGGCCACGAGATGTAGTCCCCCGTCCCAGTCCCCTGCCAGACAGATTTTTCGCATCTGTTCCAGGACATGAAGCAGTGGGAAAAGACGTTTTCATCCCGTAGTCCTTTGGGGACGGGAAAAAAACGTCGCCTCCTCGAATTTGGCCCCAACAAAAGGCAGGGGGTCACGCTTTAGCTGCCACGGGGGGACATCAAAATTACACAGGGGAGTAAATTCTGTCTGCCTGGATTTTTAAAAAAACGTTAATGGCCTTTTTCTTTTTCTTTCGTCGGTCCAAAAATGTGCAGGCTGGAAAATTCCCGGGGGGTGGAAAATCGCAAATTTAGAGGGGTTGGGGGGGGGAGGCCGCTCTGCCGCCCGCAACTGAGGAGGGGGTTCCTGGCTTTGTCGAATGGATAAAATGCATGCCCAGTTTCCTGGGCCCTTTTTTAGAATGTTTTGAAGATCGGTGGGAAAATTAAGGGAAACCTTTTTCCCCCCAGATTGAAACAGTGGCCCATGCAGGGGGCTTGGACCCTCCTCCTCGGTGCAGCGCCCGGGCACCCTGTTTTCCTTTCCCAAATTGTCCCTTTACCATGGTTTCCCCATTTGCGTTTGGCCCCCGGGGAAAAAAGCCCCACATCGATTTTTGGGTGCATGCGCGGAGCAGTTCCCCCCTGGGGTAAAAATTCGTTCGCCGAGGCAAAACCCGTGTTTGAAAAATTTCGTGACACCGCTTTTGCCCCCAACCAAAAGTGGTTGATGGAGAGTAATTTTTGGAGGCTGAAAATGGTGGTGATGGTGGAGGGGAGGGGGGCGGACATTGGCGAGGTGGGAACAGTTTTGACAACGTGGGGGAGAAAACGGCGTCCTTTTCCCCGTCCAAGTTGTTGGGGGTGCCTGGGCAGGGAAAAACAAATTTACCCAGGGGGGCCCTAAAGGGGGCATGTACTGGCCCTGACCCTTGTTACAGCTCCGGGCGTCCGCGCTGCCGTGCACCTTGGGAAAAAAAACCCATAAGCTCAAGGACGACCCCTTCTGTTCTAAATTTTTTATGGGAAATTGTGGGACTGCCTTTTTTAAAAAAAGTTCGGCTTGGAAACCCCTCCATCTCGGCCGGGACAAGGGCCCTTTGTTCTCTGAATGGGGGCTGAGTCCACCCTTTTGGGAAAAGGGGGGACTGCAAAACCAAAACTTGGACAGGAGGGGACGGTCAGCTTGGGTGCAAACCCTTTGGATGGCTGGGCGCATACTGTTGTTTTCTTTGCAATCGCCTCGCTGAAAGGGCTGCTGGCGCCAAAGAGTAGCGAGGAGTAGGAGCATTCTGGACCGGCAGGGTAAAAGTCAAAAAGAAAAAAGCTCCCTTTTTTGCCCGAGGTGGGTGGAGCCTTTTATGGCTGCAATGGCATGCGAAACCATGGGCGCTGCTGCTGCTGGTTTATGCGGCGGGGAGGATGGGCCACCATCTGGCCCGTTTCTCCCCGGCCACCCGGGTGGGGGATGCTTTCTGTGTTGACGAGGGGGGGGGGTTTCCAACGTTAGTTTCCCCCAAACCACCCCTTTACTTTCTGCCCCCAGATTCTTTTAAAATACCCTTTTTCCCGGGTCCTCCCGGGGTTTAGAAAAACTGCCACACCGCCGAGATGGAATTTTTCCCCCAAAAGCCCGCATGAGTGACTACTGCCCCGCTGCCCCCGCTGAAACCCCCGTGCCGAAAATTTCTTGGACCTGCGAAAAGGGGTTTTTTAAACCCCCTGGGCCCCTTGGCTCCCGACCTCACAAGCTTGCTATCTGTGACCACGGCCCCATGACCCCACTTGCTGGGTGCGCTGCTTTCTGACGCGCAAGCTGACGCCCTTTCTTTCCCGACGGGTGTGAAGCCCTTGCCTCAAACCCGGGTCCCCCAAATTTCGGTCGGCCTCATTTTATCTATTTGTGTTTCATCGTCCCCCTGTTGGGCCCTATCACCGGTCTTGGTTTTTGCAGAGGGCCCGACCCCTCACAAACCCTGACCTCCCTTTCCTTTTCCCCTTTTATTTTAAAATTTTCCGCCCTACTGAAAGAAGGGAGGGGATATTGGCCCCATTTTTTTCGCTTTTCCAAGTAGCTGCTGACTGTCCCTCCTAAATTGTTCCATCTCGCTTTTTAGTGGCGCCCGAGCCCAGACCACATATTTGATTCTGGTGAGGGAAACCCGGGTGGGCAGGGCGGGCTGAGGAAGGGGGAGGGGGGCCCCTGACCCGCTCCCGGGGGCCTTGCCAACTAAGGGTTTTTGTTGGGTTCCCCCCGACTTTTGGTGGGGTTGTCAGATGTTTATCTGGGAAGGGGAAAAGGATTTAACCCAGGGCAACCAATCAAAAACCCTTTTGGGGTTGGGTGAAAACAAACACGGCCGCTAGATGACAGCGGGGAAATTGTGGCCTCACGGTGACCCCCGCTTTCCCCCCGTCCCCATGCTGTGCTTTCGACCGGGGCCCGTTTCCCGGAATGTTTGTTTTTCCCCTGCCACTCGCAGGTGCAGAGCCCGTCACCTCTCTGTCTGGCATACTGTTTGTTCTAAAATCTACAGACACTGTTTGATGTTGATAAAATTTTGGATATGATAAAAATACACCCTGTTTTTGACTCAAATGAACCCAGTAAAAAACTTGGGTAAAAACCCTTTTGGGTATAAATTGCGCTCCACAAATGGCCAAGGGGAAAAAAAATTTCTTGTATGTGCCGTTTTAAAAAAACATGTGTGTTTTTAAAAAGTAAAAACACAAAAGGGTTAATTAACCTTTCGGACATGAAAATTTGGGACAGGAAAAAGTTTAATTTTGGCGTTAAAAAAGAAGGGGTTTTTTTTGTAGCACACCCGCAAAACAACGCTTAAATTTAAACCCCTGGAAACTAAAATTTCGCCAAAGAATTGAGGCCGCACAAAATAGTAGCTTTTTTGACTTTTTACAATTTGGGGTTTTTTACCAAAAACAACAAAAGATTTTAGTTGTTTTAAACCTTTTTTTGTTGAATTTTGGCTACAGGAAAAATTTATATATTTTGGCGTTGAAAAAAAAGGTTTATTTTTTTTCCCACAACCCCAGCAAAAAAAATTTAAATTTAAACCCCAGGATGTAAAATTGCCCCAAAAGAATTGAGCCCACAAAATAGTAGCTTTTAGCGTGTTACAATTGCGTGTTTTCTACGCCACCAACAAGCGAAACATTGTATTAACCTTTGCTTGTGAATTAGGCTACGGGAAAAAAATTTATATTTTTTGGGGTTTGAAAAAGCGGTTTTATTTTGTCGCCACCACAAAACAACGTTTAATTAAACCCCTGGATGTAAATTGCCCCCAAAAAATTGAGCCGCAAAAAATGAGTTTTTGTAGCGTGTTACAATTGGTTTTTCTATCCCACACAACAAGAAAACAGTTTTTAATTAACCTTTGCTTGTGAATTAGGCACGGGAAAAATGTATTTATTTTGGCTTTGAAAAAGACGGTTTTTGGGGTCCACCCCGCAAAAAAACGTTAAAAACCCTGGATGTAAATTCGCAATAGAATTGACCCGAAAAAAATAGTAGCTTTGTAGGTGTTACAATTGCGTGTTTTCTACGCCAACAAAAAGAGATACATTGAAATTAACCTTTTGCTTGTGAATTGGGCTCGGGAAAAATTTTTATATATTTTGGCGTTGAAAAAGACGGTTTTTTTTGTCAGCACCCCAGCAAAACAACACTTTTTTAAACCCCCGGGTGTAAATTGCGCCAAAGAATTGAGCCGCAAAAAAATAGTAGCTTTGTAGCGTGTTACAATTGCGTGTTTTCTAGCCACACAACAAGAATACAGTGTAATTAACCTTGCTTGTAATTAGGTAAGGAAAAATTTATATATTTTGCCCGTTAAAAAAAAGACGGTTTTTTGGGGTCAGCACACCAGCAAAACAACGCAAATTTAAACCCCCTGGATGTAAATTGCGCAATAAAATTTGAGCACCCAAAAATGAAGTGGGTATTTGTATTGAAAAAACGCGTTTCTTTAATGAAATAAAAGGAAGGGCTTAACCCCCACTTGGTATTGAATGTATATGAGCTGCATGGCGAAAACCGGGATTTCAGATCCAATCCCCAAAAAATTAAAAATAAAAACTTTAAAGGGAAACAGTCTCTGGACAAGTGAGACACCCACAGAAATCGCTAATAAAAATCAAAATTTTTCAGTAAGATATCAGCCGCGGCGACCCTTCCCCGATGAGCCATGAAGGGGGGGTGTGAGCTCCGGCGTCGCGCCCCCGGGGGGTTTTATAGTGGGGGGGACGTCCAGATCCGCCCGGGCTTGATTGGCTTTAAATTTGCAAAGTCATGAGGCTTGCCCTTCTTCCTCCCCGAGTGCTTTGCCCCATGTACGCCCTGTGCTCGCAGCCATTTTTTAAAATCAAAGACACTTCGTTCACCCGAAGTACCCCAAAGTTCGACTTCGTTCCGAACCGAAGTTTTCCTGAAATTCTAAACTAATTCCACTTCGATAGAATCAATTCGCCCATCTCTAGTAATAATCTCTGGGGTACGGAGTAATATAATCTCTGTTGTACAGTGTGTAATGTAATCTCTGGGGTACGTTGAATAATGCAGTTATATCTGGGGTACTGTGGGTAATGCAGTAATCTCTGGGGTACAGTGAGTAATGTAATCTCTGGGGTATGGTGTAATAATTTCTGTTGTACAGTGTGTAATGTAGTAATCTCTGGGGTATAGTGACTAATTCAGTAATATCTGGGGTACGGTGTGTAAACTAATCTCTAGGGTACAGTGTAATGTAATCTCTGGGGTACAGTGTAATGTAATCTCTGGGGTACAGGATGTAATGTAATCTCTAAAGTACAGTGAGTAATGTACTATATATACTCGAGTATAAGCCGAGTTTTTCAGCACAAGAAATGTGCTGAAAAATCCTCCCTCGGCTTATACTCGAGTCACTGTCGGCGCTCAGGCGCTGCAATGGCCCGTGCGCCAACAGGGACGATTCTGCTACATGCGACTCCTTAGGGAGCGCATATAGCAGAATCCCGAGTACAGCCGACAGCATCCGGGCACTATCGGCTATCTCTTCACTTGTATGCGACTCCTCCGGAGCGCATACAGGTGAAGAGATACCACTGCGGTGCAGAGATAGAGCGCTCCCTGCTCCGCAGGGGATTCCAGACGGCCGCAAGCAGACTCGCGGCTGTCCGGAGTTTCCGACACAGGCAGCGTGCGTGGCCTGATTACATCACCCTGCCTGTGCCCCAAGACGGAGGAGAGCGGACATATACCTGCCTATAACCAGCCTAGGGGGACATATGCCTGCCTATAACCTGCCTATAACCAGCCTAGGGGGACATATACCTGCCTATAACCAGCCTAGGGGGACATATACCTGCCTATACCCTGCCTATAACCCGCCTAGCGGGACATATACATGCCTATACCCTGCCTATAACCAGCCTAGGTGGACATATAACTGCCTATAACCGGCCTAGGGGGACATATACCTGCCTATAACCTGCCTATGAGGGACATATACCTGCCTATGTAATTTTATTGGTATTCATTTTTATTTTTGAAATTTACCTTTTAGCCATTGCTTTTTCCACCTAGGTTTATACTCGAGTCAATAGGTCCCGTTTTTTGGGAAAAGTAGGTGCTGGGGCTTATATCGAGATTTTCATGTGTAATAAAATAGATTTTTGGGGCACAGGGAATTAAATTTTTTCTTGAGTAAAATGTGCAATTCATTTCTAAGGCGCAGTTAGAAATGAAATTTCTGTGGTACCAGTGTAACAAAAATTATTTCGGGTGTATGGAATGCAATAAAATACTTTTTGGGGAACAGTATGTGACAAAAAGTGAATTTTTGGTACAGTAAAATTGGGTTCTTTTATTTTCTCTCGGGTGTGTTATTATAAATTTAAGGGAGTAGTGAGGGGGGATGGGAGGGTTTAAGCAAATTTGCTGTATTGCACTTTTTTTATTTCCAGACAGGGGAAAAATTTATAGGGTGCTGGTTGGTTTTTCATTGGCAGGGCTGCTTTCTAGCCCCAGTCCCCCTAAACTTCAGAAATTTAGGGGAACCTTTACGGATTGCCCCAAAAGTGTTTCCTGGTAAAACCCGGACCTGCTGGGTGGACACAGCACTCCCCCAGACCTCCTACTAGGTTGAGGGGGCCACTTCACTGCAGGGAGAGGAGGGGAGACAAGGGAAGGGAGGGGAAGTGAAAGGGAAGGCAAGAGGGAAAATTGGTCCCCCCCACTTTTTGAACCAAAGTTACGCCCCTGCGTCATTGTACGTTGCTCAATAGATGAATGCATTAATTAATTAAGATCTAATATATGAAAAACATTGACAGTAATTAGCAAACTCATGCCGCCAACAATTGGTTAAACCAGTGACCAATAACTTCAGGCCATGATACTCATTTGGCTCAGTAGTCTTCTGTACATAGCGATTATCATAATTCCATATAATAGGCATTGGACATCTGAAAGCTCAAAGAAGGACAAAAAGAAGGATTTCTCGTTCATCCCAATCCCTCCTATCATCCTTACATTTGGGCATATAGGATTGTTGGAGGCAGTATGTATGTACTCATATTATATGACAAATCCCTGCTTGTATCCCGCCCTTGGGTAGCTCATCGTCTGATGTGAAAAATTGTGGGGATGCATGAATCTACAAAGCAGATCGGGGGAAAAAGACCCCTATATATCAGATAGCATTTAATAATTTTGATTTTGACAAATTTTAACAATTATATAACAAATTTAACATTGTTAGATAATATATAAATTCTTCTATACTATCCAAACTCACTCCACTGTGCCCTGTATTCAGCAATATACCAGCTTGTTTGTTTCGTTTGTATTCTACTATAAATTTTAAATGGATATATGAATAAAGCTGCAGTTTTTACATAAACTTTAAGGGCCACATGTATGAAACGGTTTTGGTCTAAAACTCACTTTTTTTTTTTCCCCATAGAAACTATGGGAAAAAAGTAGTTTTGACCAAAAAACCCTTTCATACATGTGGCTAAATTTTATGGGATGCTGGGGAAACCCAAAGTCACACTATATGTTCTGTTAAAACATTAAAATAAAATTCAAAACAAGACCTTCCCCATGATAAGTTCATATACAGAGAAGAGACAGCCCCTCACAGGTTTTGTCCACCTGAAAACATTTTACATTAGACAGTGGATGACAGGAGGCTCAGTAGTTTTCTGTTTTTTGAAAAACCCTAATGGGTCAGCCAAAAAGTCAGGTGATTAAAAGTTCTTATTTAGTAAGAACACTTACCCAATTCTGGTACTATGCAAATAATAGAATGTTTTCATTTTTCACAAAAATAGATAATCAAATACTGTTTACAAGGAATATTCCGTATAAAGGTTACAGTGATACAATAGATTCCATAAGATTAGATGTTTAGAGGAATATAGTATTTCAAACAGTGGTGGATATGTAAGGATGAAAATAGGATTGGCGTTGGTCAGAGGAGGCACAAAGGTATAAAGTGAGGGTGCGATTCCAAGTATGGGCTGTAAGCAGCAGGAGAGAGCATGTAGGAGCACAGGAAGCATCCGATGACTGCCATACAAACAATTATACGCAAGTACAAACAAGATGGGAATGTCCAGCCATCATATCAATCAGGACATGTGCATATCAATCCAAGAAAAAAAGCAAAAAACCTTGTGAATATGCTGGCGGAAGCTGGTAAGATTGTGTCATTATCCACAGTGAAACAAGTACTGTATCAACATGGGCTGAAAGGCTACTCTACCAGGAAGAAGTCATTACTCCAAAAGAAACATATAAAGGCCAGATTAATGTTTGCAAATGCACACAGGAACAAAGCCTACATTTTCTGAAGCTTCTGTTAGGTTTATTGGCAACATCTAAGTTAATTAGAGACACACTTGAGGATGTATTTTAAAGTACACCAGAAACACAGTGCTTCTGGGTTTAACATCATGGGAAAGTCTAAACAAATCAGCCAAGATATCTGGAAGAGAATTGTGGACTTGCACAAGTCTGAATCATCTTTGGGTGCAATTTCCAGATACCTGAAGATGCCTCATTTTTTTGCTAAAACAATTTTCCAAAAAAATACCAAACGATGGTGTCCCCACATAGCCTCAGGAAAAAGTTTGGGGTCTGTGTTCAAGATGCTATTTCCGACTTATTTTTCAACCCGAAAAAACCCAAAAGACCTTTAAGATGTTACTGGAAAAAGGGTTTTTTTATCAATTAAAAATATTTTTAAAATATAATTAAATTTTTTTTAAAAGCACCAGGGAAAAAAGCCTCATTTTTAAAAGACACCCTTTTGGGGAAAATAAAATTGAACTGTTTTGGACAAATGAACACGTTTTGGAGGAAAAGGGAAAAAATTTAATAAAAAAACAAAATCCCCTTAAAACAGGGGGGGTGCACTTTATGTTTGGGTTTTTTGTCAAATTTTATTAAAAATAAGTCATATTAAAATAAAAAATTAAAAAAAAATTTTAAAGGGAAAAAAACCCCAAAGGGTTCCCAAAACGGGTTTAAAAAAAATGGCTTAAGAAACCAGCTTTTTTTTTCCCCTCCAAAGCCCCGATCCAAATCCATTGAAAATTTTTCAAATAAAAATAAAAAAAAAATTATTAAATTTTTTCAGGGGAAGGGAAAAATTTACCCTATTGTGAAAGTTTGGGGAAGGTTCTAAGCATTTAAAGGTAATTTTTTTTAAGGGCAATGTATCAAATCCTAATTAAATTATTAAACTTTTGCTTTGCATAAAAGAAATTTTCCCCCCCCCTTAAAAAACTCTCCATTTTTTGGAATTGGCAAAATAAAAATTTGGTAATCCTAATACCAAAAAGTTAGGGGTTTATTCATTTCATTTTTCAGATAGGACAAAAACATGCCATGTGTTTTTTTTTCTTTTTGTGTTCTTTGGTTTCCGGGGAAATAACAACTTTTGCTGAAAAAAAGTGACTGGAAAATTCCCTTTTCCCATATGTTAAAAAATTACAGGGGGGAAAAAAAGTTTAGTCACCACCAATTGTGCAAGTTCCCCACTTAAAAAGATGAGGGAGGCCTTAATGACATCATAGGTAACTAAACTAGAGAGAAAAAAATGAAAAACAAAATCCAAAAAATACATTGTCTATCTGGAAGATTATTTCAAATTATGGGGGAAAAATAAGTATTGGTCACCTACAAACAAGAAGATTTCTGCTCCACAGACCTAACTTCTTCTTAAAGGGGCCCCTCCCCCTCCACTCTTCCTTTTTAAATGGACCTGTTTGAACTTATCATATAAAAGACCCCTTCCACAACCTCAAACATCAACTCAAAAACTCCACTATGGGAAACCCCAAAGAGCTGCGAAGGACACCAGAAACAAAATTTTGCCCCCCCAGGTTGGGAAGACGAAATGCAATGGCAAGCAACTTGGTGTAAAAAAAATTTAAACTGTGGGACAAAATTAGAAAATGGAAGACATACGACCACTGATAAGCCCCTCGATCGGGGCTCCACGCAAGACTCAGGGGGGGTCAAAATGACACAAGAAGGGTTCCCAAAAACCCGGTGAATTTGACCTCAGGAGCGGAAAGAAAACAAAGGCTAAAGGAGCACACTGTGCCGCCAGTGATTGATCTGCAGTGCCAACGTGTCCCCCCCTTAACCAAACATGTCCAGGCCGTCTGAAGTTTGCTAGAAACATTTGAATTAAACCAAAAGTATTGGAAATGTCATAGGGGCAGATGAAACCAAAGTAAAATTTTGTTAAAACAAAAACCGTCGTTTTTGGAGGAGAGGAAGCTGATTGATCCAAAAAAACCATACCTATTTGGGAAGCAGGGGGGTGGTGTTTTGGGGGCTTTTTCCCGCATGTATTTTCGGCTGATCCCACCTTCTTCTGATAAAGGATCCCCCCACGAAGTGAGATTTTTTGCATGGTGCCCCAGATCTATGTCGATTGACAATAAAATTGTATTTTTCCCATTCTTTTACTATTGCACCAAAATTGTATAATATTATATATATATATATATATATATAATATATATATTATATATATATATAAATAAAGGGAACAAAAAATACAAGTGGAAAAAAAAAATTTTAATATTAATGTTTATTTATATAGCGCCAAAAATATTCCACACTTTTCAATTGGGAAAGGTAAGGAAAGAAAGAGCAAACTTACATAGTAAAAAAAAATGCTTACAGATAAGACCAGGTGTGGGGGACCCGCTTGCAAAGCTTAAAAATCTTAGGGATATGGAAGACGAGGGGTGAGAAGGGGCTTTTTTACAAAGGGTCCAGCTGTCACATAAATATGGGGGGGTTTAAAAAAAAATGGAGAACCTGCCACCCAGAAATAATCATATACAATAAGTGCCTGTGAGACCCGGGGTGCGGGGGAGTGACAAAAATGTGTGTGACAGAAAGCAGAGGGTTAGTTATTAGGGACCTTCGTATTCCAAGAATTTGTAAACAAAATCTTTTATGATCTCCTGTATTCTTATGTCGTCGTATACCCGTTAGGAAATACCACTGCTGTGATAGTGTCTTGGTCTTCTATAATATTTAGGGTAGGTTGAAGATGTCAAAGTAGCATCCCTGTTTAAAATGTTGCAATGAGGGGCCCCCCGGGGAACTTTGACCAGAGTATCACTTTTTCTCTACTGGTTGCTCTTTCTATGGTGCATCCTGGTACTATTTCTTCTTAGGCGACTCACATACACACAGACATTCACATGATGTAAAAGAAAAAAGATAATTTTTTAAAAGAGGCCAAAACTTAGGGTTTTTCTACCATAGCCTAGCAATGTTTAGCAGATTTTTTAGCAATGTTGCTACGGTAGAAAAATATAATTATGCGAATACAATATTTTGATTGAAAATGTTAAATTATACACAGAAATATATGTATTCTGTTAATATTGAAAAAGCTGTACTCCGTTCAAGATTATTTGTATAATCTACACAGCCCAAGCACAGATTGGCCCATCAAATTATTACTCAGTTTAAAAAGTTAAATCCTGTGCAGGTCATTGTCAAGTATTTCTTTTGGAACATCGATTATGCAAAATTTTTTTTTTAATTAACTGAAAAATTTTTTTTACTGATACAATTCTAGAATGAAGGATGCAAGTTCCTTAATCGTTAGAAAAATTTTAAGATGTGGATTTATGAGACAGTAAAGCTACAGTATACAGGCAATAGGGGGGGTTTGTTGCAAAAAAGGGGGTTTTAAAGAGATTAAAAAAACCCTGGTTTATGTTTTTGGGTCTTTTTAATCACAATGGCGCACCTTCTCCTTGCCTTTCTAATTTATAGCAATGCTGTAAATGCAACATATTCTGTACAATAAACAGGAATATTAAAATGCTAAGTACTCAGAATAAACTGCTTGAGATTAATTAAAAATCAGACCTTTGCTTTGAATCATTGTGCTGGGATCTAGAAGAGCAATTCTTCACTTTCACTTCCCAAAATTGACAACTATTTTAAATTTTCCTTTTTATTAAAAAAAAAAAGACGAGTTATCCAGGATTTTCAGAAAACTGTGTAAGAGCTGGAACTTAAATAAAGAAAAAAAAACTTACTCGTAAATTCCCCACCACTGTAAAAAAAAACTTCTATTCCGGTTTCCTGCAGCAATGACCTCACATACATGAATCATCTGATACTGGCCTCAGCGATATCTGCTTGTATGTATGGCACACGACTGCTGAGGTCAGTGATTGGCTGCAGCATCACGTAAATCATGTACATGACATCAACACTGCTGGACTTTTTTTTTCCTTCTTTGTACAAGTTTCAGCTCTTATACATTTTTCTAAAATTCTGGAGAATTCCTTTATTATTTTATTTTGAACTTTCATCCTGAAGGTTCTCTATACTTGAAAGTGAACGTTATATACTTATCTATGGCTGTATGATAACTTAGAATATATGATAATCATTTACATATCAGATTCCAGTGATACAGAATTAAAGGAATTTTGCTGCATTAGAATATCAGTAGGATATCAGTATCAGTGACTATGGAAACAAATGTATAGCAAACCACATTATTTCCACCACTCTGCTGCTCGTATCAAATTCTTCCAGTGAAATCCTGTCTTTGGTTTCTTGCTGTATTTTTCTTTTGGTGCTGTGACCAAATAACTGTATGGTCCAAATATTCTTGTTTGTGGATGGGTGAACTTTAACCCCTTACCGTCGCAGCCAGTTTTGACCTTCCTGACAGAGCCCCATTTTTTAAATCTGACGTGTCTCTTTAGGTGAGAATAA
Source organism: Phyllomedusa bahiana (assembly GCA_025379985.1). NCBI lineage: Eukaryota > Metazoa > Chordata > Amphibia > Anura > Hylidae > Phyllomedusa > Phyllomedusa bahiana. Next base: position 60,545 of record JAODAL010011082.1, on the reverse strand, counting down.
CTTTTTGACATTTTTACCTATCCATGTGATTCAGAGACTGTTTTCTTGTGACACATTGTGCTTTAAGTTATTAAGAAATTTTGGTCCAAAAAATCCTTATCTGTGAAAAATATAAAAATATTGTGAAACATTCGAAAAAGTTACCATTTTCAAACTTTCAAAGTGGAGGTGAAATTTAAAAAATTAACTTTTTTTTGCAGATTTTCAATTTTTATCCATTATTTACAAGAACACTGTAGATGTGACCAGGGAAATTAAACTTAATATTGATTCCCCAGATGCTGCCGTTTTCAGAGATATCCGATATGTGGCCCTAGGGCACTATTTGGCTCAACCACAAGTCTCAGAGAAGGAGGCACACCTCCCGGATTTTGGGGTCTCATTTTCAATACGATTTTATTTAGGCGCTATTCTATATTTGCTCAAACGTACTAAACACCCTTAAATAAACACCCTTAAAAAGACCCCATGTTGGAACCTACACCCTTTAAGGAATATATCCAGGGGTGCAGTGAGTATATTGACCCAACAGGTGTTTCACTTTTTTTTTAGCAATAGGCTGTAAAAATGAAAAAAAAAATTTTTTTCCAACAATCTGCAATTTTAGCTGAAAATGTTTAATTTTTACAAAGAATCCTGGAAAAGAGAACCTCAAATTTTGTTACGCAATTTCTTCCAATTTCGGCAGTATCCTATGTATGGGTGTAAACTGCTGTTTGGGTGCATTGCAGAGCGTACAAATGAGGGAGCGCTATTTGACTTAAGGCAGATTTTGGTGGGTGCCATGTTGCATTTGTAAAGCCCTCAAAGTAGCAGAACAAATGAAACCTTCCAGAAGTCATCTCATTTTGCATTCAACACCCCTCATGGATCTCATCTAGGAGTGTATTGTGCATTTTAGGTGCACAGGTGTTCCATAGTTTTTTTTAGCATTGGGCCATGAAAATGGGTGGGGAAAAAACACAGTTCCACCATTGTTTTTTGGATTTCCATTTTACAGCATTCACCGTGCAGTATAGATGACAGGATAGCTTTACTATGTGTCACCAGTGGTCCCCCAGCCCCCCGGCCGGGCTGCGGGCTCACCAGGACTTCTGCCTCCTCACCGGCTGAAGGGACGAGCGGTGCTGTGGTCCGAGTGTCGGGCCGCGGGCGCACTTGTACCCCTGTGCAGGCAGACTTACCAGCCCATGCTCCTGCTTCCATGCGGTGTCCCTGCCGGCCGCAGCACGCGACCCCACTCCTTAGGGCGCGCGCTGGCTTCCTCTGATTTAAAGGGCCTGCGCACCCACAATTGGTTGTTGGCCGGTCGCTGACCCTATATAAGGTTTTCACTTCTGGAAAGTCCCCGTCGGATTTTTAGTGCCCTCTAGCCTATTGAGAAAGCGTTCTTGGTGTCTCCGTCTTTACCGTGTACCGTACCTCCTTGCCTACGCCTCTCGACTGCGAACCTTTTCCGCCTGCCCTGACCTTATTGCCTGTCCCCAACTACGCCTCGTCTGACGATTCTGTACCTCGCTACACCTTGGCCGCCCCCGCAAGCAAGTCACACCAGTGGAAGCGACCTGGTACATTCCCGCCGCAGCAAGTCCATCCCGCTTTGCGGCGGGCTCTGGTGAAAACCGGGTTCTACTTAGACTCCGCTCCCTGGATCCACTACCGACCGCCGTGAGAGCAAGATCCGGCCATGGATCCCGCCAAGGTGCCTCTCCTGAGTGAAGCGGACCTTGCAGCAGTTGTTGCGCAGCAGTCGCGAAAGATCGCGCAACAAGCTCAGCAGATAGACCAGCTGACCTCCATGTTTCAGCAACTACTGACGAATCAATAGCAGCCGCCATTTCCACCTATAGCTACGCCACTGGCTGCTGTTCCACCTGCGCCTGTGGGCCCCAAGCTCCGGCTGCCAAAGTTCGAGGGAGACCCTAAGCTGTGCAGGGGTTTCATCGCCCAGTGCTCCATGCACATCGAATTGATGGCTGACCAGTTCCCCACAGAATGTTCCAAGGTGGCGTTTGTGGTCAGTCTACTGGCCGGGAACGCCTTGGCTCGGGCTACACCTCTTTGAGACCGAAGCGACCCAGTGACTGCGGACCAGCAAGCCTTCCTCACGGAGTTTCGCAGTGTTTTTGAAGAGCCGGCGCGAGCATCTTCTGCGGAGACTGCACTACTGAACCTGCGCCAGGGCGATTCCTCTGTCGGGAATTATGCGGTCCAATTTCGCACCCTGGCGTCAGAACTGTCTTGGAATGATGCCGCCCTGTGCGCCACCTTTAAGAAAGGCCTGTCCAGCAGGGTCAAGGATGCTCTAGCAGCAAGGGATTTAACATCCTCCCTAAGTGACTTGATACATCTAGCACCCGCATAGACGCTTTGCCAAGAACAAGAGGAGCTTCGCCTTGAACGTGATCCTGCGCGGCCCCGCCGCTTACCCCGTCTGGCCCCGGTGTTTCAGAGACCACCACTGCCACCTCCTCTACCATTCGGGGAAGAGCCTATGCAGGTAGACCGAGTCCACATATCAGAGCAGGAGTTGCCCCGTCGGCAACAAGAGAGGTTATGCCTGTACTGTGCCAGCCCGAACCATTTTCGTATGGGCTGTCCTCACCTTCCCCAGGGTGCGGGAAACGCTCGCACCTAGGCCACGTTGGAGAGGCGTCCCTAGGTGTGAATTCTTCCTCTCCACGTCTTTCCATACCAGTGGAAGTCACGACTGACTCTGGACTCGTGTTCCAAGTCCCGGCATTTCTGGACTATGGTTCGGCTGGGAATTTCATCCACGCCGCCCTGGTGTCTCGGTATCAACTTGCGGTGGATCGTTTGGGGAGAGCCCGTTGGGATATTTTCAGCGTTGGGGTTCTCACTACACCATTCCTTCAGGCCCAACCCGGTTCTCTTCGCAGGGGGCTGAAAGAGAGGATCTCGTTTTTCGTTTTTGCCCCAGTTTTCGCCACGATCCCTGTTGGCCCCTTGGGTTGCAACACCTACCCCCAGCTAAAACTGGAAACCGGCGGGTCGTGCGCTGGGGCCCCGACTCCCAAAATCTCTGCTGCTGGCACCCCCCCGGTGCCCTCCGTTTCTCTAAATCCCCCGCCAGACCGTGCCAGGTCTGCCTATGAATACCAGGACTTTTTGGAGTGTTCCCGAAAACGGGCCGAACTTTCCGCCCCCTCGCCCTATGTGCCCCATTACCCCCACCTGGGACCAGTCCCCGGGGCGGGGTTAACCCGCTGTCCGTCCCGGAACCCAAAAGGCCATGTCAGCATCATCCCAAGAGAACCTGCAGAAGGGCTTCATCGGAATCCTCCTCACCTGCCTCACTGTTTTTTTTCTTCTACAAAAGGGCAAGATCCCGCGTCAAAACAAATTAGTGAAGAACCGTTATTTTTTGCCGCAAATCTGGGAACTTTTAACTACTTCAAGGGGCCAAGGGTCTTTACTAAGTTAGTTAGGGGGGAACAACAATCTCTCAGGATTTTGCGAGGGGGATGAGGGGAAAAATGGAATTCAAACACTCGGACGGACACTTTGAATACCTGGTGATCCCCTTTTGGGGATATTAAGCTCCGGGGTTTTTTCAGGAGTTGTCAATATATCTTAGGGATTACTATACCCTGCGTCATCGTATACTAGATGACACCCTGTATTTCCCTCCGGCCTCGTCACGCAGAAACCGCCCCGTAAATTGGAAAAATTCTGTTCCCCAGTAAATCCTACCCTTCCTCGGCTATATTTTTCTGACGGGCTTCAAAGGGACCCTACTAAGCTATCAGCGATCCTTCAGTGGCCCCCCCCCTTTGGGCCCCGGGGCCATACAACGTTTCTTGGGTTTTGCCAACTATTATCGCCCATTCATTCCCCTTTTTTCCCACTTTGGTGGCTCCGACCCCCTGGCCTCTGAAGAAAAGGCTATCCGAGTTTTTGGCCATCAGCGGCCGAGAAGGCATTCTGATTAAAAGGGCTGTTTCGCCTTGACCCCTTGTCCGCCCGACCCTAAAAACCGTTCTCGTTGGAAGGGGACGCCCCCTCTGTGGGAGGACAGCCCTTATCAGGGGGGGCCCACGGGGAAACACCACTGTGGTTCTTTTTAGGAACTTCTCGCCGGGTGGAGAAAACTATGCCATCGGGGCCCGGAGTTGCTTAAATAAAAGGGCCCTGGGGGAATGGCGCCACTCCGGGAAAGGGGGCCCCGTATCCCTTTGATGTGAAACCGGCCCCACAAGAACTTCGTATCTTAATCCCCCCAGCGGCTTAATCCTCGCCAAGCCCGTTGGGGGGCCCCCTTTTTCTCCCTATTGACTTTCATATTTACTTCCCCCCACGGGGAAAAATGTAAGGTCTGATGCCCCCTTTCCCTGTTGGAAATCGGGAGAAAAATACTGCCCAACATATCTCTCTCCGAACCCTGGGGCCGGGTTGCCCGTCTCCCAAAAAGTTCCCCCGGCAAACAAAGTCGGCCGTCGTTGGGATAAACCTGAAGTGGGGAATAGTCTCTGGTGGCGGGGTCCCGGGGCCAGGAGATCCACCCTTAAAACTCTTTCTATGGTGGGCCGGGTCGGGAAAATACAAAGGGGAAATTTTTAGAGCCTTATACTTGTCCTGGAATAAGGTCCTCGCTGCAACCCTTTTTCCCACACCCCGTACCCTTTGGGCACATGTGGCATGGACTTTTATAATGACCCCCCTCCCCCTCCTCGGGGGAACACCGGATGTGGGTCATGAGGACAATTTTTAAAAATGTCTCACTTTTTCCCGTGCCCGGGTACCAACTGCCCCTCCATGCCTTTTTCATGCATATTTTTGCCTACACGGCCTCCACAGCGATCTTTCAACCGGGATCCAGTTTTATCAGATTTTTGGGACGCTTCTGTTCCCGGTTGCAGGTGAAACTCGGGTTTCCCTCGACGACCATCCCCAGTCCAAAGGCCAAGTAGAGAAGTCAAACGGTTTTGGGGGCCCACCCCAGCATTTTTCCGCTTTCCCGGATGATGGCCAACTTGTGCTTGGGCAGAGTTCTCCTATAAATTCTTTTAATCGGAACCTCTGGGGTTTTTACCCCTTTTACTGGCTATGGGGAGCCCCCCCCACCTCTCCCTTTTTGGCCTTTTTCAAGTCCCCACAGTGGATGCAGGGTTCGAGATTTGACCCCATTTTGGGGCAGACTCGTCATCCTACAGCACAGCGGCCCGCATGAAAACCAGGCGGACAAGAAGAGGAGACCTCTCCGACTTTTTTTCCTGGGGGACAAGGTGGGCTCTCGCCAAATTCGTTCGGGCCCAAAATCCAGCATAAACTGGGGCCACGATTCCTGGGGCCTTTTGGGGATTGGGGCGTATTAATCCTGTGGCCTATAAACTCGGCTCCCACCCCCATTGGGGTCCCAAACTTTTTCATGTCTCCCGCTGAAGCCCGTCGGCTAAACCCTTCTCCGGGGGATTACCCCCTCTTTCCTGAAGCGGTAAAACAATGTCTTTGCGTTGAAGGAAAACTGGGATGAAAAACTATCAGAGGGGGCGCCATTTTCTTGTTGATTGGGGGGGATTAGACATGAGGAGGATCTTGGGACCAGAGGGAACATCTTGGACCCTGGCCTGTTGGTGAGATTTTTTCCCGGGCTTGAAGGAGGGGGGGGGCCTAAGGGGGGGTATGTCAACGGGGGTCCCCCGCCCCACTGGCCCGGGGTGCGGGGTCCCATGATTCTGCCCCCTTCCCGGGTGGGGGACAAGCGCGCCGTTTCCGGTGTCGGGCCCCCGGGCGACTCGCCCCTGTGCAGGGAACTTACCAGTCCGCGCTCCTGCTTCCGCACGGCGTCCCCGCCGGCCGCGGCGCGCGACTCCGCTACTTCGGGAGCGCGCGCACGCTGGCTTCCTCTGATTTAAAGGGCCAGCTTGCCCACAGGTGTCGGACTGGGGTACCTAGGGCCCATAGGTGCAGTTGACACTAGGGGCCCACCAATTGAGTTTTTATGGGCCCACCAGTGGAGTTTATTTTAGGGGCCCAACCTATAGCTACTGTAAATGACTGTAGATGCCTTCTATGCTCTGTATCTTGTTTTTTGCCTCTCTTTCTGTGCCTTTTTTCTTCTTCTGAGAAAGTATATTGAGTTAAAAAAACAACTTTAGGTCTACTATGCTGAGGGGCCCACCGGGGGATTCCCCTATTCCCCTGTGGGCCAGTCCGAGCCTGGTCGCAATGCAGTGCTACTCCCATTAGTGTAGTGATCCTCTTTAACCTCTTCCTGCTGAGGCCTTTTTTTATTGTTGTCATGTTAGTTTTTTCCATCCCCACTTTCCCAGAGCCATAACTTTTTTATTTTTTCACCTACATAGACATATGAGGGCTTTTGTTTTGTGGGACAAGATGTACTTTTCTAATACCATAGAATATAGTTGGAAACGTGAAAAAAAAACATACTTGCGCCATGTTTGTGGGAGTTTTATTTTTATGGTGTTCAATCATCGGTATAAATGATGTGTTATCTGTATTCTACAGGTTGATATGAATCCGGCAATACCAAACATCTAAGGTTTTCATTATGTTTTGGTACTGTAAAAAAAAAATCAGAAAGTAGTAAAACGAAAAACATGGCAGTGATGGTAGCCTACACAAGGCTTCCAGCTGCTATGTTAACCAATTGGGACCTCGCGATCTCACCGCAAAGCTACAGATTGTAGTGAGAAATGGTGCGTAATCATTTAGACACCGCGGTCGTGTTTGATATGGTGATTAAAGGGTTAAACAGAACAGTGGGTGTCAACTACAATTAGCAGCCGGAATCCGCCACACAAAGCCGCTTACTGACACTGTGATGTACTAGGTACGTCAAGTGTTGGTAAGGGGTTAAAGAGGTGGCTGTGAAGTCGCAAGTGGACTTATATCATTTGATCAAAAAGTATACTAAGAATCTCATGAGGTATTCAGAGACATACTATGTGCTCAAATCTAGCCAAATGCAGCCAAACTAATTGGTCAACATGTCATAATATAGACAATGACCCAAAACATAGAGCTAAAGGAACCCAGGAATTTATTAAATTGAATGGCCTAGTCAGTCACCTGATCCAAACTCAACTGAGCATGCATTTCAGTTGTTAAAGACTAAACTTCATACAGAAAGGCCCAAAAACAAACAGCAACTGAAAACTGCTGCATTAAATAGGAGAAAACACAGCATCTAGTGATGTCCAGGAGTGCAAGACTTCAGGCAGTCCTTGCCAACAAAGGGTTTTCAAACAAGTATTAGAAATTAACATTTTATTTACAATTATTTAATTTGTCCAATTACTTTTGGTCCCTTTAAAAACAGGGTGGCACATACTAACCCCTTAAGCCGAACGCCTGAAAAGTATTTAATGACCAGAACATTTTTTTAGTTTTTGCCTCCTTGCATTTCAACAGTTGTAACTTTTTTATTATTTCAATGACACAGTTGTATGCGGCCTCGTTTTATTCGAGACAAGTTGTACTTTATGTGGGAATAGTTTAAGTTCACTTATAAATAATTGCAATATTTTTTTTATTTTTTTTACACCATTCACATTTCACACTCAATAACTTGTTAGATTAATTCTACAGGTTATTACGGTCATGTGGATACCAAATATGTGTAGGTTTTTCGTGCGTGTAATTTATGCACAAATTTTTTTTTTTTAATTTATTTTTTACACTTTTTTTACACTTTTTATGTTTTTTTTTACTTTTTTTTTACTCCCATGAAGGGACAACTGTTTAACATTTTTTTACATTTTTTTTTACAGTTATTAATGGATTAGCATATTCATATATGCTAAAACATTCTAATCTGTGTCATTCTGACACAGGCAGTGATTAGGACAGCACTGCAATCAAAGGGTTAAAGCACCGGGTTGCGGAGGTTTCCTCCACTTCTCGATGCTCGCAGCAGATGCTCTGGGATCAGGGAACGACTCGCACCAGCCGACGTCTAAAGTCGGCGGGTGGTCGTTAAGGGGTTAAAGAGCTGAAACTCCTAAATCCTTGATCCAATTTTAATGTGGAGACGCTCAAATGAAAGCTGAAAGGCTGGACTTTATGGCAATGTTCATTATATAACTACAACTTGAACAGAGGCGTAACTGCAAGCTCCTGGGCCCTGGTGCGAAAAGTGAACTGGGGCCCCCCAGTTACCATGCACCATTTACAACGCTGGTGTTTTCGTATGTGGCAGGAGGGCTTTTGGGCCCCCTCAGACAGCTGGGCCCGGTAGTGACTGCTACCGCTGCACCCCCTGTAGCTACGCCCCTGAACTTGAATATGTTTCAGTAAAGAATTAAAAAAATTTGTGTCAGTGTTCAAATATATATGGACCTAACTTTTGTCGTTCTGCTTGCAAAACATTTTGGAATAGGTGCTGCAGTTAATTCTATTATTAAATGCAGTAATAGCTAAGATAAAAGATAACTCAGATCTCACCATTAAACCACTTATATGCTACTGTCAATAGTATCATCTATATATGGGCTTGTTTTTTTGTGGGGTGACTATGTTATTGAATCATACAATTTTGGATTATTTATCTTCAAATTTTGCCTTTTAATAATTGAAAGTTTTATTGATTTTCAAAGTTTTTACAGAAATATAAAGACAAAACATAAATGCGGCTGAGCATCGGGTACAAGTTACTGTCATACATAACGCATAGTAGTCAGGCGACATAGATACCCTTCAAATGGTGTACAGAGGAAATCATGTCAGTACCAGAACTGTAAGGCAGTTGGTGAAATCATTTATACATAAGAATCTAAATTCTGACCTGAACAATAAGTTCAGTATGTCTAACACACAAACATAGAACACGATGAGGAGAGGTAAAGGGGGGGGGGGGGGAAGGAGGAATGAGGGTAACTTTCGCTATACTCGACTCACAAGGGAGTCATGAGCTGGTTTATGTCCCACGGGGACCAAGTTCTATCAAAGCGGTCCATCTTGTCATGTACTAAGGCCGTTAAGTGCTCCATCCGTCTCATCTCTATGATTCTTTGGCACAAATCCCCTCTACCTGGTGGAGTTCTTTGAAGCCATCGACCCGATATCAAGCACCTAGCTGCAGTGAGGATGTGTCACATAAGGGTAGAATCGGATTTAGAAAGGCCTTTGACCGGGCCATTTAGTAGATATGTCAATGGATCCAATGGGATCCTCACTCCGAGAACCTCGGTTAGGAGATCTCTGACCTAGGCCCAGAAGGGTTGGATAAGCGGACAATCCCAGAAGATATGAGGGACCGTGCCAACAGAGGAACGCCAGCGCCAGCAGACCCGCGGTAGTTGGGGATTCCACTTGTGTAAGATATCAGGGGTGTGGTACCAAAAGAGTAAGATTTTATACAAATTTTCCTTATGTAGAATACAAGTGGAGGATTTCGCCGCAGCGTTTCAGATTGCTTGCCATGTGGAACCTTTCTCCCCAACTAGGACTCCCACTTAGCCATATACTTATGTGTAGGGGACTTATCGGGGGTTGGGTCCGAAAGAATAGAATAATTTGCTGAGATAAGGCCCTTAGTAGAGTGGCCCGATTTACAGAGCCGTTCAAATGGAGTTGGGACAGAGAGAGTGGACGTGCCAAACAAGGATGTCATGAGGTAAGCTATCTGCAGGTAGTGTAAGCGGGACCTTTCGGGAAGGCCATAGTCCCTCTGAAGGGTGTCAAACGGAATCAGTCTCCTATCTCCCATTCTTGCAATGTCCGCAAACCGGAACAGCTCATGCCCCAGCCACGGCCGTGCCACATCTCCAGAGGAACTGGCAGGGAAAAGAGGCATGCACAAAAAGGATGCCATGGGGGAAGCCCTGGAAGCAAGTGGGAACTTGGCCCCACAATGGCTACATATCTTCTGTGTAAATTTAATTGGGCCCAGTAAGTAACCCACATCAGGAAGAGGTTTAGAGTGCCACAGAAGTGCATTAGGGTGGATCGGGGTGAGCCATAGCTTTTCAATTTCCATCCATCTAGTGTAAGCCCTCAAGGAAGACCAAGCTGGTATACAGCGTAGGTGAGTGGCCCAGTAATAGTAAAGGATGTTGGGGACTGCAAGACCCCCCCTGCCTCTACCAGCCATGATAACCTCCTTGGCGACCCTATGCCTGCCCCTCGCCCAGATAAACCTGAGGATAGCCGCCTGAAGTGAGCGCAATTCACACAGTGGGACCGCCACCGGTAGGGTCTCAAATAAATAGAGGAGCTTAGGCAGGATGGACATCTTTACCGAGTTTATTCTGCCAAAGAAAGAAAGAGGTAGAGAGTGCCATTTCACGAGTAAAGCTTTCAGTTCTTTGAAGAGGGGAGGGAAATTAGAGCCGTATAGGGAGGAATAATTACCAGTTATCTGTATACCCAGGTATTTAAGGGATTGGGCCGGCCACCGGTATGGGTAGTTGCCCTTAAGAAGGGATAAGGTCTCCGGGGGGATATTGATCGGGAGAGCCTCTGTCTTGTTGGTGTTAACTTTGTACCCCGAGAGGGACCCAAACTCAGAGAGGAGGGTGTGGAGGAGTGGGAGCATGGTGTGTAAGTCCGTCAGGGTTAAAAGGATGTCGTCGGCGAAGAGAGATAACTTAAACTCTCTGTCCCGAACTTTAATACCCCTTATGTCCGGATGGGCCCTGATCGCTGCCGCGAGAGGTTCAATACTAAGCGCAAAGAGGTGCGGGGACAATGGGCAGCCTTGTCTCGTATCATTTTTAATGTTAAAGGTGTCCGAGGTGTGCTGGGGAAGCTTGATGGAGGCTGAGGGAGAGGAGTACAGACCTCTTATTGCAGTCAGGAAGGGACCAGAGAAACCATATGCCGAGAGGGCTTCAAAAAGGAACGGCCATTGTAGCCTGTCGAAAGCCTTCTCGGCATCTAGACTGAGGAGTAAGGCTTGTTGCGGTTGTTTTTTTCCAGTAAAAATAAGTAAATTGGCGTTTTGTATTTCCCCCTTCCCGGGGAGGGCACAAAGCCCCCTGATCTCTTGTATAGCTGGGGGAGCCATTTTAAAGCCTTTTGGTAGTATTTTTGAATAGATTTTCAAGTCAGAATTAAGTAATGCAATCGGCCGGTAATTAGCACTGTCTGCTGGATCCCTTCCCGACTTGTGGATCAGGGTTAGGTATAAGTGGGACATGGTATTGGGGATAGCGGAGCCTTCCATGAATGAGTTATAGAGTTGCAACATGTGAGGGGCTAGAACATCTAGGTAGACTTTAAAAATAAAAAAATAGGGGGACATCCGGCCCGGGGGCCTTTCCCTGAGGGAAAAGGCTTTGTGCCTCCCCCTTTTCCCTCCATTGGATGGGCGTCCCAGGGGTCCGCGCCCCCCTTGGGAGATTTGGGAGGGGACCCTCATAAATTGTTTGATAAGGGTTTGAGCCCCCTCACAGGACCTAAAGGGGGGGGGGCAGGGGAAAAAGGTCAGAGAAAAATTTTAAAAGGAATATATTGGCTATAGTTTTTGGGTCATACCGAGAGTACCGCCCCTACCCCAAGGGGCCTAGGGAGGGACTTAACTCCCCTTTCCTTCAATTGTCGGGCTAGAAATGTTGGGCCTTGTTGCCTTACTATATTTTTTTTTGTTTGGAATAGAGAAGAAGTTCCCCGTTTGTGGTGGATACCCAAGGTCCTTGGACTTTTGCGGAGGACACAATCGTTCAGGGGGGAAACTGTGGGATTCAGTCCCATTTTAACTCAAGCCCTTTTGATAGTGCCAGTTTGGGGGACCTCTCTGAGTGACCCTTTTTAAAGTTTAGCACCAGAGCAATACAGTTCCCCCGGAGCACCGCCTTGGGGGTTACCTGGAGGGAAGGGAGTACAAGCCAGCATTAGGTCAAAGTATGAGGAGAAAAAATTCCCTAAATTTTCCCTCAGGGCCGGCCTCTTGATAAGGGTTTCGTTTAACCTCCAATGGCATTGTCACTGCGCTGGGAGCTGCAGGTTCAGGTCGACCGTGACTGGGGCATGATTCGACCAGGTTATAGGTCAATTGTGAACCCTGCAATGATGCAAAACCCGGAACATTGCAAAATATAGTAAGCTGGTATGGGTTTGGGGGAGGGAGAAAAGGAGAACTTTTTGTGTTTAGGGGGGTTGACCTCCCAGGTAAAAACAAGCCGGGGAGGGGATGAGTTTCCCAAGGGGTCAGACAGCTTAGCAATGCTTGACCTGGGCTCTATCCCCAAAAGGCATCATCCATGATTGGGAAAAAAAATCATGTTAAAGTCTCCCCCCAAAAGAGGGCCCTAAAAAGGAGAGTTTATTAATTTTGCGAAGACTTGTTCAGGAAAGGTATCTGGGACTTTTTGGCAGTACATGTTACTTTAGGTGTTGCTTCCCCCTAGCTTAGCTTTAAGAATAATAAAACGCCCTGCTGGGTCAACCAACGATGCCTCTACTTGCAACTGGCAAGTATTTTCTATCAGTATAGCGACTCCCGCCTTCTTCTTATCGTTAAATGCAGAATAAGCAGTGTAATAAAAGGGTCGGGCAAAGTTGAATGACCCTTTAGGGTCAAAGTGGGTCTCCTGCAAAAACGATGTCTGCCTTCAGGGGTCTACTTCCCCCGGCCAGCCGCATTGGACAATTTGAATTAGCCCTTTAAAGTTTGTGTGAGAAAGCGTACCATAGTGAAGAATAGCAGGGCTACCCCACCGAGAAGGTTGGATATGGAAGATCCCCACCCCCGGGGTGGGTTCCCCCATGTTGAGGTAGACCTCGGGAGAGGGGGACCAGAAAGACAAAAAGGGAAAAAAAAAGGAAAACAGGAGGGGGGGGGGGGGGGGGGGGGCACAGCAGGATGGACAGGGAAATCTAACAGTAAAGGCGAAAGTACAAAGGGTTACAAAACCAAAATGTAAAAACGGTGTAATGTAAGACACAACAATCAGAGGACTGATATCCCCTGTTTTAAATTGTCAGCGCAAGTGCGCCGTTGTGGGGCCCCGAGGCTAAAAAAGGGTCTTGCCGAGGAACCGAAAAGAGGGCCGTCGGAGAGCCCCCCCCTCCTTTTTAAAAGAGGGAAAGTTTTTAGTCCCCCGCGCCCGAAAGGCGGAGGGGGGGAAGGGGGGGGGAAAAAGGGGAGGAGTTGGGAAACCCAGGAAATTATTTAACTGATACAACTAACCCTGTGAGTATAGAGTCCGGTCTATCTAGATTAAAAAAGCTAAATATAAAAAGCCCTAAGTAAATTAAAATTGTAGTCACCCAGTGGGGCAAAAGCTTACAGAAATGAGGGAAGGGAGGCGCATAACCTCCAATCTATGGGACCCCGGGTCGCAAGGAGGAGAACGCCGTATTTCTGGGTGGTGGGGGTTTTTCCCCCGGAGAGCGTTCCTTACGGCCTGCTGCGGGTTTCCAGATTGGCGGCAGAGGGGGTGGTAGAGTCGGCAGTTCCCAGTCTTCCATCCTTGGAGTAGGGATTTGCAGGGTTTTTTGCGAAAGTAGAAAAAATCCCGGGAAAGGTTTGGGATGTAGGGACCCTTAATTTTTGCTGATAGAGAAATGGGGAAAAACCCCTTTATGGAATGCGGCGTTTTTCAAGATGGTGGGAGCGGTGAGGGGGGCTTTTTCTGCAGCGTATCCAAAGACAGGCGGGAAGATTGGATAGGTGCGCCCTTGTAGTCAACGTTGGTGTTGTCTTGCTTTCTCCATAATTGCCTCTTTTACGGAGTGGTCATGGAGGCAGCAGATGACATCTCTGGGGAGTGGGGATGAGCCCTTGGGCCGAAGCGCTCTGTGGGCCCTATCAAGCTTGTGGGCCCAGGTGGGGGAGACCCCCAACGTTGGTTAAAGATGGTCCAGGGTATCCTGCAGATTCCCCTCCCTGTGGTCAGGTATCCCCCCCCTGACTTGATTTGTTTCTGCGACCGCGGTTGTCTAAGTCCTCCCATGAGGCCCGGTCTTGAAAATGACATTTGAGGGAGACAGGGGGTTGGAGCTGGGCAAGTATTTCCGTGTGTTATCGGGGCCCTCCTTGCTCTCGCGGGATGAAATTTTGTTTAATGTCCTGTTTAAAATGGAAAAACTCCTCCTTGCAGGTGGATTTATATCAGACAGTAATCCCGGAGTATCTTTAGTGGGGCAGCGGTATCATCTCACCCCATGTGATTGGTCTGGAGTATGGGGGTGTGCATGGCGGATGGGAGGGGAGCCCCCTGCCAGGAGAATACCGGCCCAAATCAAAGCCCCCCCCTCCCCCCCCCCCCCCGGGAGGGAGGGGGGAAAGGCCCGGGACCCCCGTTACCCAGGCCCAAAAGACCTCCAGGGGGGACCCCCCAGGGATTTGGGGCTAAAGGGAGAGGGGGGGGCGGGCTGGGCCACTGTGCTGTATGTGGGTGGGCCGCTCCATGGGAGAAAAGGGCGGCTGCACGTGTTCCCGGGGGACGGGGGGCACTGGGGGGTCCAGTACCTGGTTTTTAAGAGGCGCCGGGGGGGAAGGAAAAGCGCCGGTACAAGTGTATGCGTTCGGGCTTGTCTTTTTGCCCGGATGAGTCTGTTGGAGACCCGCCGCTGTGGGAGGGGGATTCGCGCGCCGGAAGGGCGCTGGGGGGAAAACCCCCCCCCTCGAGATTGGAGCGGAGCGGGCCGGAGGCGCCGAAAAGAGGACCTCCCAGGGGGAAGAGCCCAAAGGTGTTTGGGTCCGCGAGCGGACCGAAGCCCTCCTGGGGGTATCAGGCGGCGGCTGGGTTCTTCTCTTTCCCATCTAGTGCTGGATAGGCTGATAGGGCAGCAAATTGTGGTAGCCGGCAGCAGGAGTTCAGCTATGCTGCGACCATTCTCCTTGGCTTCCGGTCACACCCCCCAATTTTGCCTTTTAAACACTATTTTTATGTTGTTTAGAGGTAGAGTTGCTGATGCTTTGCTTTAATCACTTAGTTACCACGAATATTGACGGTAGATCTAAGGTTTTTGGGGAGATCTGAGTTATCTTTGATCTTAGCTATTACTGTTAAAGGCCATTATTTTACAGTTGATGTTATGGTCCTTAACTAAAGTGGTTGTCTCAGAATAAACACCGTCATACATCCACAGAATTGCATAGTGTCTGATCTAGGGGAGTCTGTTTACAAGAACAGAGGGCCCATGTCCTAGGTTGGATTGGAGCCACAGTTGAACAGTTGTGCTGCTGCTATGTTCCAAAACTATGAGAGTTAGTTGAATGCATTGCTTGGAAACCATCAGTATATTTAAATGGGAAACATGGGAACCCCATTATTGTGATTGGTGGGGGTCCCAGGTGCCACTGATTAGACAATTACTTCCTATCCAGTGCATAGGTAATAAGTGGACAACTTGGGACTACCTCATTAATAATAGTGTAAGCTTTTTCCCTACCATACTGCATTAAAAATGAATGCACTATATGGCATAACACAAACTGTAGATTAATATGATTAATTACTGTGCATTGATTTGAAATCAAATTCTGACATGGGAACAGATTATAGGTCACTTGATCAAATCAGTATTGCTTAATCTTATTAATACCAAGCACAAACCTTATCATAACTTAAGTTATTGACCCTTCCCTTTGACAAAGCAACAGGAGAAAATGCCATCCACAGAAATAGGCAGTGCAGGAGCTTAGTGGAGCACAAATATTCTAATGCCAATCACCACTATCAGAGCCTGCATGTGCACACATATACTACTTAAATTTATTCTGGATAATTTTGCTGCTAATATTTCAGTAAGCATTACTCTAAAATCAGTAAATGATTGAGGGCAGTACAACTTGGTATTCTTAGTGTCAAATCTTACCTTTTAATGTGCTTAACAGTCTGTTGCTGCTATTTCTGTGTGAAAGGGGGATCTGCAGATAGGTTGCCTGCAGGGCCAGGATGACACGTAGGAAGAGGTAAGCGACTGCCTGAGATGCCTACCTTTGCCTATCAAAAAGTTGACACGCTCATGTAAGGAGTAGGCTCTAGCCTTTGAGCTGTGAGTATGGACTGGTTTCTGTGCTTTTGAATTAAATTTTTGTCCCCTTTTTTCAGTGTTTTTTCTGTTAAATTGTTAGTGTAGCGGATTGCAAAAAAAAAATTGAGGAGCCTTGGGGTTTGTAAATTGATATAGGGGCCCCACGTTTAACAAATTCCCTTTCTTTTTGATATTTTTCCATGGTCATTTTTTTGCCCAAAGTAGGGGGGAGCAGAGGGTGTCAGTTTTTTGTGTTGGCCCCCCAAAAAAGTGCTGGGCAGCCCCCCCCAATCGAATGTGTGGGTAATAGGAGTAACCCAGCTGGTGCACACACGTTCTGCTTATGGCACCTTTTGTATCCCCTTATTTTTATGAAATTAAAATACCAGAAACCCCCCACCATTTTTTAAGGTGTGTGAGTGATTGTCTTATCGGTATTTTTTGCATTTGTGCAATCTCCCATGTATTTAAGTGGCTTTTCTGATCTGTGTGAACAGGTATCGATTTAATGTGCGTTAATTTTTTTCCCTATTAGGGGGGTAGTGATCTATCAGCAATCAGCTGCACTTTTTATTTTTCCCAAGTAGCAAAAGGGCCAGTTTTGCCTTTATGCGTTCAGTTTCGCCACCCTTTTTGAGCTGTGAGTAGGGCCTTGTTTCTGTGTTTTTTTGAGGAATTTTGTCCCCTTTTTCTGTGTTTTTTTAGGCTGAGCCCGCCCATAACGAGGCCCGGCTGTTAGTTACAGCATTTTTCGTTATGCGGGGGCGCCCCCCTCCCTATTTCGATCGCACTGGTTACCTCTTATGCCCTTTTTCACTTGCAGTGGCAGGTTGAATAGGAGGCTGAAAATGACACTACCTCCCCTAAATTAGCGAAGGGGGACTAAAATTACAAATTAAAAAAAGTGAACAAAAAAGATTTCAAAACATCCCCTTTCATATTTTACAAATAAAAAAATAAAAACAATCAAAAAATAAACATAGTTGGTATCGCTGCTTCTGTAAAAGTCAGATCTATAAATACATAACTTTATATATCCCATGCAGTGAATACCATGGTAAAATTGCTGGGTTTATTTGGTCGACTTGCCTCTCCCAAAAAAAAATTAAAAGATACCAAAAAGTCACATGTATGCAAGCATGGGACTGATGAAAACCACACCGAAGTCTGCAAAAAGCATGCCCTCACCCAGGTCTGTGCATTAATTAGAATGTTTTCAGGGAGGGAGTGGCATCTTTGCCCTATTTACTTAGGGCAACAAAATGCCTTGTCTTCATCCTGGTTGTCTGATCTTGTGGAGGAGCATGACTGACCATAGTGTTGAAGCTGGGAGAACATCAGAACCCTCTGCTGGTTTGTTATAGAAAAACACAAAAACAATTCTGGGGGACAGGATGCAGTGCTTTCTGAGTGTGGGGAAACATCACACTTTTCCCTGAAAATAAGACCTCCTCTGAAAATAAGACCTAGTGCAATTTTTTCAAGCTTAACAATATAAGGCCTCCCTGAAAAAATAAGCCCGCAGCGTGATTGCTAAGCTCCCCCCACGCCTACATTAGCGTTTGCATATATTTAGAAAAGGGTTTTTGGGGGTACCTGAACAAAATGGGTCATTTAAGGAAAGTGCTAATATGACACGAGAGTTGGGGCCAATGCTTCTAAAAAAAAATGGGTACAAGAAATTCCCATGAAATTCAGGGTTTGGAGGTTATGATGATGTTCCAGAGATATGTGGTAAATTTTTACCATAGATTGTTGTACATGCTTTTGAGTCATAAAAAATTTCTTGAGGGGGAATTAGCCGGCTGGTTAGTTTATGATGACGGGACTACAGTATTTTAAAAATTTTTGTTTTTGTTCAACAAAAGGGAAATTAAAGTTCATAGAAAAATAAGACATCCCCTGAAAATAAGACCTAGCACATCTTTAGAAACAAAAATTAATATAAGACACTCTCTTATTTTTGAGAAAACTGGGTAGCAGTTAAGTGCTAGGCCTGAATAACAAAGATGGAGCATATGGAGGGAGAAAACTACTGGCTGATATGGGTAATACGGAGATCAGATATAATGGTATAACTCAAGTACACATACATGACGATTTACTAAAAATTCAACTGGAAAGCCATATCAAATTTAACATATACAAAATGAAAACTTTTTAAATTAAATAAAAAAAACAAATAAATATTATTTTAATAGGTTTGATTATCAGTAGCTTTTTGGTAGGGGAATTCAGATATCTGGAAAAATTTCCTGTGATATCTCTATATTAAAATGTACCTGTGTCATTGGTTTAGTACAAACTATTGACTTTTTTCCAAGGTGTTTTTTGACGTGACATAAAAAAACAATAATTAAGTTGTCGGGATGGGACAGGAGGAGTTTAAACTCATAAAGGGACAGAGAGGTCACAGCAGGCTTTTGGCTTAGTTTGATGTATGGAGAGCTAGAAGCTATTTCTGTATGTAAGTGAGGGATATATGAAGAGGCTTTATATTATAGCTAAAGAGAGATCTAATGCCAAATAATAGCAGAGGCACAATAAGAAGCAGCAGCTGAAATCTACAATAAAATACATTATAAATCTTATTTCAGATCCTTTTCAGGATTTAAAGATGTAGCAAATACTATGAAGTATCTAGGAACACAATGGAATGTACTGTGATGTACATTTAATTTAGTAGAATTTACAATAATATTTTAAGAGGCTCTGTTAGGCTTGCAAATGAGTAAAGGAAGAAAGATTAAAATACAATACAAAAAATTGTTATTAGGATTGAGGTTGTAAAACCCCAAGGTGAAATTTTTTGACTTTTTAAAATGAATACCAGATATATAAATCCTCTTAAAGTGTACTCCTAATAATAAATAACTTTCCAAACAAGGTAAAATAAAAATCCTTGTAATATTTTTTTTGGGGAAAAATACCAATAAAATTGTGTCCAACCCCCCCATTTAAATGGTAAAAAGCTCATTAGTCCATCGGGACATGATAAAGAATCTCGTTCTGTCGCTGCAGACATCCTGTTGATCCCAACAGATGATTTCCCTTCCCCGGATATACCACATGTGATCGCTGTCACCCGTGATTAGTTTCAAGGTCATGTGAAGAATGACCCCAAATCACTAATAGAATGTGTAGATCAGTGTGTGCGCCTATGTTGGTGTATTATGGAGAGCAGGATTTTCTCTTCTCGGTATGCTGTGTATGGGAGACATCATAGTCTTCTGTTTATAATTTCTCCTCCCTTTGCCCTCTCTTTTGTTCTATGGGCGCTGTAACCTGTTTTATCGTTCTAAAAATTTAAATCACTATTGCGCAAAAGTTTTGCCCAGGGCTCTTCACATTTCCCTTTAAAAAATTATGGTAAAAATAGTGCAGCATGAAGTGCTATTTTTTTTTCCATGTAAATGACTCAGGGGAATTTATTGTAGTAAAGGGAGCATCTTTAACAGTTTCGGCAGCCCTGGGGCGGAGGCTCCAAATGGACTGTCTCTTAAATTTGGTGCATCTTAGTCCTGTACTGTTTGCATTAAGGTTGGTACAGGAAATGCCGGTCATAATAGATTTCCTCATGTGTGGTACTTAATGGGGTTTAAATCAGCAAAAATACTCTTTATGTTAAAATGCTGAAAAATCCCTCCCAAAGCAGCCTATTCCACATCCTGGGTTTGTTACAATATATCAATATCTTTAAAGGGATTTTACCATGAGGTAAAGAGCCCTAAACTGGTCGTGAGCCGGCCATGCATATGAGTCAGGATCCTCATTCACTTCTCTGGGAGCTTACGAACATAGCCGAGTGCACACACTACTATAGAAGTGAATGAGGAGGACGGCTGCAAGCACCTCCCTCCTCATTCACATGCATGGCCAGCTTGCTGCAAGTGGCCGGTACCGGGATTTTCACTTTGTGGTAAAACCCCTTTACTTAAGGTGACCAGAAATTTTGGGAGTGAAAGGGGACATGCACCGCCCCAAAACTTGCATAGGCCACACCCTCTGTATACCAAACCACTCCCCCTTAACAAAAGGTCATGCCCACTAAACCCAACTACTGTGTAACAGCTTTGGAAGAAAGCTAATTGAGGGGTTTGGCATCACCCAGTTTTCCTGGATGTTCGATTTAGCCTATTCAGCATCCAGGAGAGCTGGGAAATGTTGCCAAACTGTGCCTGAACCTAAACCATTACACTACAACTGATTTTTCCACCATACAGTGACCATATAGTGGTAGATAGGATTTTACACAGGCTCTGCAGACTGTATGTCACCCTCATACAGTAACCATATAGTGGTAGATACCAGTGTACACAGGCCCTGCAGACTATTTGTCACCCCCACACAGTGACCATATAGTGGTTGGTACATAACTGATTACAGTGTAGTTACTTTTAAGGACTCACAGATTGTCTTTTCTGATCTGAGTTGTTCACTTTCCTTATTCTTCTCCATTCGGCTCAGACCATCATGATGTCTTCTCCCGGCTAGCACTCATTCCTGCCTCATACCTATCTACCTACTGGGGGTTTTATATACCCATAATGGTGATATATAGAAAATCTTGGTGACCCGCTTTCCTATGCTAGGAAACTCAGATGCCTGCTGTTGGGGATGGTGAGTCACCCATTGTTCCTATATAGGCCCCAATAAGATATTGTTGTTCCAATATGTCCCCCCTGTAGGTTATAAGTACATAGGGCCTCCAGTCTGTAGTCAGGTAAATGTCCTCCATAGTCTGTAGGCAGGTATATCATGTCTCCCAAAGTCCATAGGCAGGTATAGGTCCCCTATAGTCTATAAGCACGTAAATATCCCCCAAAATCTGTAGGCATGTATATGTCCCCCGTAGTCTGTAGGGTAGGTAGGTATTAGGTCCCTCTTGTCTGTAGAAAGGTATAGGTCCTCCTTGTCAGTAGGCAGGTACAGGCCCCCCATAGTTTGTAGGTAGGTATAGGTCCCCATAGTATGTGGAAAGGTATAGGCTCCCATCGTTTGTAGGCAGGTACAGGCCTCCATATTTTGTAGGCAGGTATAGGCCCCCCCCCTTTTCTGTAGGCAGACATAGGCCCCCATAGTTTGTAGGCAGGTATAGGCCCCCATAGTTTGTAGGCAGGTATAGTTTGCCCCCCATAGTTTGTAGGCAGGCAGAGATCGCTCTCCAGAGGAGGCACATACAGCTGAAAAGATCACTGGTGCTCCGGACCCATGGCAGCGGCCTGGAACCTGGCGATGAACTGGCAATGTACTGATAAAAGCAGTACATTGGGCATCCTGCTTGGACATTGCCAGGGCCGCGGGACACAACAGCCGGATGTCTGCAGAAGCACACAGCTTTCTCTACATGGATATATTGTTACACAACTTTGTCTATGAGCAGAACAGGGGAAGCGAGTTGTTACCCTTTGATTGTAAATAAGAATCTTCACCTTCCCTTTCAGGAGAACATCTCTTTATAGCCTCCAGTCATGACCAGCTTTCATAGCTGGCAGTTCCATCTAAGCTTGGCAATGCAGAATTAAATAAATGATAATGTACTGTGCTGTAATATTTATCTATAATCCAGCCAGATATACAGGGCCACATAGCATCCAGGCAAGTAGTATTAATCCTTTAGTCCAGCACAGTTTTTTAATTTTTCATCATTGCATTCCAAAATCCTTTTCATTTCTCTGTCGATCTAGCTGTATGACAGCTTGTTTTTCTAGGGATAGTTGCATTTTTCATTTACACCTCTTTAGGGCACATATAATTTATTAATAAGGTTGTATCCATATTTTCTAAGAGCAAATATAGAAAAACAGCATCTAGGGGGTTTAACTTTCAGGATCAAGATGTTACCAACCCTGGAAGCTGTAGCAAACCTGTCCATGCATTACAGCCACAGTTCTGCTGCCGATCCTGTGAGTGATGTGAACTACAATATATTTCTTTGATACACCTTATATACAATCTCAGATCAGCAGTTATTACAGGTCCCTCTATCCCCAAATCTCACAACATAATTAATCCAAAAGCTGCTATCGCATAATGGAAATCTCATCCTACCTGGACTTTTAGTGCATTTTCTGTATTATTGTAGAAAAACCGACTTTCATCATAATAAATCATGTATAAAGTCAATGCTCACATGACCTGTGGAATAATGTTTTCTTTTATGCATCCCATATAGGTATTACCTTCAGTGTCCTTATTAGGTTTTGCGTTCCTTCATGGATATAAGAATTAGGGAGCAGAGTTCATTTGCGTCCTCTATGTGAGAACATTGGACCTCATGTATATAAACTGTCTAGGTCTAAGGGTTTGTTCACTCGGCATAATTGTGCTGCAATATGCCCAAAATGCTCCTGTCTTCCCCAATGGATTGAACGTCAGGGGAAAGAAGTGACATGTCACTTCTACTATCCCCCAGCGCGTAAACGCCGGGAAGAAGTCTATGGGGCAAACCCCCCGTGCTTTGGAAGTACGTGCTGGCCAGCGTGCTTCCCACACACAGCATATTGCGGCATGTGTAATACGCGCTGCAATACACTGTGTGAACATACCCTAAGACTTTCTTTGTTGCCCATAGCAACCAGTCATAGCAATCAGAGCTCCCCTTTCATTTTTTCAGTCCACTATATGAACTGAAAGGGGAGCTTTGATTGGTTGCTATGGGCAACACAGAAAGTCTTAGATCTAGATGGTTTTCATACATGAGACCCATTGTGTCTAACCTGCTATATGCTGTAACAGCTTCATATATGTATACTATGCAATGTTATGTTTTCTTATATTACGTAATGCTGCCACCTCTGACTAAAGGGTTTCATTGTCTTACATCCGCGTTCCCGCTCCTTTAACCAATTTTCCCATGGTGCATTTTTCCTCGTCTCCTCCCCTCTCTTACATCAGCTCCTGTGCTTCTCTGTCATCCATCTTGGCTGTGAGCAGACTTCTCATCTTCACTGTGATGCAGGGGCGTCGCTAGGCAGTATCATTCGCGGCAGAAGCCCCGAATGTAAATTCTTCTGCCCCGAATGATTAGTCTCCTAACTCTCTCTGCTCGCTGCAGTGAGAAGCTCCGCCCACCTCCAGAGCCTCACCACTCTCAGGGAGCAGTGAGAGCAGCCCCTCCTCTTCCCGGCTCCCCGCTCAGCCCTCCCCCGGAGGTACAGCACCTACAGCAAGGTTCCCTGTCTCCTCCTGCCGGCTCCTGCAGCAGATCGTCGGCCCCATCACTATGGAAACCAGAACGAGCTTCTGGTTTCCTCAAGTCTTCCAGAGCTGCCTAAACAGCCCAGGAGCTTCTAGGACCCCAGTGACCCTGCAGAAGGTATGTCCTGAGGCAGGATGGAGCGCTATGCCCCCACCTCACATGTCTATGCTCATATACTGGACCTGTGTCACAGAGGTACAGTATATAGTATATACATCCCACAAAGGACAGTATATACACAAATGTAATACAGATAAATTTTTGGACATATGTATATTACTGTTCCTGTGTGTATATTGCAGTACATATATTTATATACACACTCACCACTATATGTATACATATATATACAGACACATGTACTTCACACAGGGACAGTATATACTCAAAAGTAACACCAGATAAGTATTATACATGTATATACTTTCCCCGTGTGAAGTACATGTGTGTATATATATATAGTGGTGTAGGGGTGTATATAAACATATATATAATATATTAAATATAAAAAATTTTATAACTGTAAAAATTTACCGGGTTTTATTTTGTAATATTACCCGTTGTGCGTTTTTCCCAACAGCTGAGTAGGTGTCCATCTGCAGTGAGATAAGTCTGATTATTAAAGTGGTCAAGCAAGTAAAAAGTGAAAAAAACAAACACAAAAAAACACATATATAAGCTTTTCCCATTACAAATTTCTTGTCAATGAAAAATTAAAAAAAAAGTACACAATTTTGGCATCACTGTGTGCGTATAAACCCCGTGCTATAAAACTGATATTTTACCCCCTCCATGAACCTGCTACAAAAATAAAAAATAAAAACATTTTTTGTTCATCCCACTGTGCAAGAAATTGAATAAAAGCAACCAAAAAGTTTCCCCTGAGCCTCAGAACAGCACCAATGAAAAAAGATATGGCTATTAGAAGAAAAAAAATGGAAAACAGCTGTGTTATTTAGGAGTTAAACTACATCACCACATATACTGGATTTTTCAACTATAAGAGGCACTTTTGTGCCCCCAAATTTTTGGGGAAGAAAATGAGGGGACAATGCGTAGCCGTGGGCTGGGAGGATGGGGTAGTTGGTCTGAGAGACCATCAGTAAGGGTTCAAAAGCAGGTCTCTGCTGCTGGAAGCTAGCAGGGGTTTTAATTACCCCTTTTATGCATAGGATGTCCTGAACATCTAAAAAGGAAAGAAGGATGTTAAGCGGGCTCACACGCTAAGCCCACTCTATGCATGGGCGACTGTTCCTTTCACTCCCCAAATAAAAAAGGGGCCCCTGCCCCAAATGTTTTGGCCCCTGCAACCCCCCCTGCGGGTTTTAGCTTGTTTTTTGAGGGCATGGCATATGTTCTTCAAGGAAATCATTAAAAGTACTTAAGCAACCCCATTGCTCCTCTTGCATGCAAGGGAAACCGTGGAACTTGCGAGTTCCGTTTTCCTTTGATATGCAGAGATGCTTCACAACCTTCGGGACTTTCTCTACGTATTCTGTAGCGAATAGTCAAAACACGCTAAATCTGGTTCTGCAAGACCCACCAGTCTGCAAGCAAGCATAGTGCTGTCCCCCACTTATTTACACAGGCCCTAACCAGGTGCAAAAGCTGCAGCTCCATCTTAAAGAGTCAGTCCCATAAACGGGGATTAACATGCCCAAAAAAAGGCTCTGAAAGGTATCTGTCGCGCATCTAGAAAAAAGCTGGGGGGCACAAGGTCAGGTCAGGAAACAGAGTCCATTTTTCGGGGAAGAACAAATTGCATGATTAAACGTGTCAGCAAAACCCACGAAAAAGTTAGAGGAATTTTGAAATAATAATAAATGTTCCGTGATAATTTGATGGTTTATGACAAAAAAAACTAAACAATATAGCAGCCATCTCAGTTTATGCGTGATGCAGCAAGTTAACACCATTTGAATCGCTTATTGCCACCTATAAACGCTCCCAGGGGCTGTCTGTAAGTATATCACTTTCTGAGTAACGCTGTTTTTGATGATCGCAGCGAACTAGCTGGAGAAAAACCTTAGCCCAAAAAAAAGATGCCGTAGTGAAAGGCGCCAAAGAAAAGGCAAAAACCCTCATTGACCCCTGAAAGAAGTAAGGTCTAAATTCTGCCTAAACCCAAAAACGTACGCTTATTTTCAAGAACTTCCCGCCCCAAAAGGGCATGCAAGTGTTTAAAAACCCGTCGACGTGAAAAAGCTAGGTATAAGTTCCTTTGCCAAGAAGGAAGCAGAAGGCTAAAAAGACGGGGCAAAGGCCCGAACCCAGAAAGGGTCAAATTCAGGCGAAGGCAGAGGCGAAATGGTCAAAAGACAAGAGAAAGGCTCAAAGAAGGCGGGGGGCAGAGGAGAAAGGGTTTTAAAGAAAAAGCGAGCAGGGGGCCCAATAAAGGTTCCCCAAATGGAAAAGGAGGAAGCAGGCCCTCCTTACCCAGCTAAAGGTTTTTTGAAAAAGCTTAGGCCAAGCAAAACCCTAAACTGCCCCTCCTGCAGAAGGGGAAAAGCCCCAGCTGCCCCGCACCCAACACGTGCTAAAAGCAATCACCTCCTGTCCCACTGCTTGTATATCCCCAGCGCCATTCAAACTATCACATGCTGTCCCGGGAAAAAGTTCAGAGGATGCCACCTACCCAGAACAAGGTAATTTCAGATCACCAAGCGATCCTCCCGAGGTAAAACGAGTTTTAACCTTCGCTACATCTTTCATCCTGATTCTTTCTCCCCATTGCCAGGAATCTTCACCCCCCAGGATATCACAAGGTAATTGGTGAATGGGTGGGAGAACAGAATGTCGGACTTTTTAGATATATGATAGCAGGGGCTGATAAACATTGCCTCTCAAGTTCGGGGGACCGGTGAAATTAAGACCCGGGAAAATACCTTAAAGCAGTAATCATGATCTTAACCTCTGCCAAGGAAGAGCTTCTCTTGCTTTTTAAGGGTTGGCCCAGATTCGCAAAACGGAAAAGACATTGAGGCAGTTATGCGGGTCCCCAGAAAAAGGTTTTTCTGTGCATGGGAAAGATTTGAACAGATTACGGCAGTTCCGAAAGCTATAGAAAGGCTTATTTAAGGACTTAAAATTTCCCCCAAAGCCCCAACAAGGAAACCCGCAAGTTCAAGACCTGAGGCCCTCTAAAGGAGCTAGAGGGGCTAAATGGACCCCGTCTGTCGGACCTTAATACAGCTACGGTGTTTTAATCCAATGTGATATTTCCATTAATGCAACAAAAATGGGCAGTTGGGCTCCAATACAAAAAAGAAACAAGTGTCCTTTCCCCCTTCTCTTTTTTCCCAGATTCATCAACGCCAAGCTGGAAAAAGAACGTCCCAGTTTTGATTTAAAACAAATCTGCTCACCAGTTCATCTCAGTCAAGGATGAAAACCAAACAAGCAAAGTAGAACTTGGGGGGAACGTATTGTTGGAAGACAGAAATCCCATTTGCACCCTGCACACTAAAAGGGAGCCCCTGTCTAAAGACAAGCCCCTATGTACGTGTCCTATCCACAAAAGACCTCACCCATGGGGAATGTCGGGGGCTTAGGAAAAAGATTTTGAAAGAACGCAGAGACACGCTTAAGGGAAATAGGGGTGTTACAGTGTTGTGCTTCTTCAAACCATTTTGCGAAAGACTGTAAGGCGTATTATGTCTAAATGCAGTGTGCCAAACTGTTGCAGCTATGATCTACCTTTTCTCTTGAAACCCAAAACCCTAAGAACATTTAAAGCCGTCAAACGAGGCGGGGAGCCACACCCAAGTTTCGCACGCCACTGTCTCCCCCTCCTGCTGGAAGTATGTCACAAAGAGGTGGCCAAGTGGGGCCCAAAGTGTGTCTGTGAGGGTCTACCCAAAAGGGGCAATCAGAAAAGGCACCGGATGTATGCTATAATGACGAACGAGCAACAGGTCTTAGAAGGCCTAAGCTTTTGGCTCTTCGGAAAAAAGAGAGAAGCAATAATACACCTAAACACCGTGGTCGATAAAACCCTTGGGCAAAAGGCCATGGTCCCTCATTTCTCCAATTAAAGGAATACCCAAATATCCCACCAAGTTAATTGAATGGACCTTATACTGATGATAAAAAAGAAATCCCGTTTCCTGAAGCGGCTTATCATACCCCCGTTGAGCACCTGGCAAAGGATTGCCTGCTTGGACTGAACGCTGCATCCTTCTCTTGTCGGGGAGACATTTGGAGTCCAAAAGGGTACGTCAACAAGCAATGGTTCGCGTGCCCCATCGCAAAAGACTTGACCTGGTGGGAATCATTGGCGATGTGTATTGGATAGGATCTTAAACCGTCTCGAGTAAAATTTTTAAAAAACCTTTGTGTCAAAGGGGTTTTCGCACAATCACTTCAACCCTGCCTATATTTCGAGGAAAAGGGAGATCTTTCAAATTTAGTAAAGGCCCCAGCATCATTCCTCGCTTTGATTACTTACGGGAGCGGTGTTTCACACAAACAAGACGAAAACAGAGTACCCTTGCCATAAAGAAAAGGTTTATCAAAATAATGGACGAGAATGCTTCGAGGATCAATTTACCATTGGGTTGCCCCCTTACCCTTTCGGGTGAAAGACCAGGTTCCTAAAACCCGGGAACAAGTTATCCGATTTTCCTTGCCTACTTAAGAAAAAACCCTGAGATAAAAGATCATATGTGGCCTTAGGAAAAGTTTATTCTCAAAGCCCAGCGACCCCGTCCCCCCTTTGCAAGAGCAGGGAAAGAATGCTGGTGTTTCCTTCCTTTGGGTGTTTCCCCCATGAAAACCCAACCATTTCGGGTGGGTTTGACTCCAGGAAAAAGCTTCTGGCGTTCCCTGAAGGGCGGTTCTCCTCACGGCCCGCCCCTGCCAAAGCTTGGTAGGAGGCTATGCGGTTCAAAAAAGGAGACGCGCCTTTTCGTGACATTGAGCAATTTTCCCTTTGTTTTTTCGTACGAGAAGCCACAGAAATTCCTCGGTTTCTGGGGCACAGGGGCAATGACCTAAGAGGAAATGTCGAATACCGCATAAAGGTGCAGTGTTCGGTAAAAGTCCTTCACTGCTGTCGCTATTATGGCCCACAAAGGATGCTGTGATGGGGCCAGAGTTTGGGGAAAGGGTGTTCACTTTGTTGAAAAAGACTTCTGTGGGGGGAGCATCAAATCCTTACCCACAGCAGAAAAAATCATAGACCTGCTCAAAAAAACAGGTATTTCTAAAGCTTGTTGCGGTTCACAAATTGCCTCCAACAGTACTGCTGTATGAAAGCCTTTTAGCCAGCGATTTGGGGCCCCAAGAATTTAGAGACTTGAACCTTGGCATAGAAAACCCCCAGTGCAGAGAAGTCTGGGTTTTTGGGTGGGATTTTTTAAAGTTTTTTTTGGCTTCCGATTAATTGTACAGACAAACATTCACTAAAATGGGGGGCCCCTTTAGTGGTAAACGCCTTATGACCCCCTGGGATTTGTAACGCCTTTGACTGTCGGGCAATTCCTTCTAAACAGCTCTCAGAGTACTGAGGGCTGGGATGCTCCCCCTAGCCTTTACAAAGCGGGGAAAGGGAGCCTGGAAAAAATCTTGTAGGCCCCGGAAGGATTAATAACCCCGTTGTACATTCCAGATCTTCACCACAAACCAGAAAGGGAGCTACATATTTCAGAGCATCAATGGGCCCATCGCTGCCTCTGCCTCCTGAAGGTAATTGACAATTGCAGTAAAGTTCTGTGGGTTCCTGTTTTGGGAAAATTTAAAATGCTCCTAAACCGGGACACCATCCCCCAAAACTTGAAATTTTTGGCGCTGTCTTGTTAGAGATCGCAGACTTTATTCAGGGGAGTTTTTAATTTATGTGGTGAATTTGGTTTTACACTACAGCAAGGTTGTCTGGGGTTTAATTAAAAACCAAAACTAAAATTCTTGTAGAAAACCCCATTGAAAGGTTAGGAAATCCTTAACCCCAAAAAGGGACTATGTTCCTTTCACCCAACCTGCAGACTGTCCCCCAGACCCTCGCTGTTAGTGCCCTTGCCAAAATCTCTTTGGTGAAGGTCCGAGTTTTTGCTGAACGAGAGTAAAAAAAACATTGTGAAGGACTTCAGTCTCCAAGACCCCGACAAAGATCCCGGATTCGTCCCGAATTTAGTACCCCCATCACCCAAATCTGAAAGGAGGTCTGGTTTTAATTGTACCGCTTTTTAAAGCTTCTCCAGTTGGCTAAAGCTCGTACGCCCCTCGCAGGGTTTGTTCAATCGCACAGTGCTTTTTTTCTCCAAAGGGGAAAATTTTCTATTTTCGGGTTGGCCGTGTGTCCAAGCCCTCCTTTCAGAAAAATTACCAAAGTGAGATGTTAGTGTACGAATGTGCGCGAGTGCCTTTCTAGAAACTCAAAAAGTTTATAACAAAAGGACTTCCAAAAAACCAGCCCTGTTGCAACTTGAAACCAGTAGTCGACGACCATGGTATGCTGAGGGTTGGTGGTGCCTGAACAGGGCCCCGTTAGGTGTGTGAAAAGAATCCTCCATTATTCCCCGGCCCTTTTATCTTGTTTTCATCGGCTTATCATGAAAGGGGCAAGCACCGGGCCCCGCTTTCCGAGGGTGTTTAAGAGCTGCGGCCTGTGGGTTTGTGGGCAAAAAAAACGGCTTGCTCACTTAATTCACAATGTGTTACGGGTTTCGCAAACAAGGGGAAAAATTTAGCAAAAAACAAATGTTGGCTTGCCGCTGACAGGACAAGCAGAGCCACGTTTACCCATGTTGGGCTGGCGTTTTTGGGGCCAGGACGTCTCTGCCTCGAACCCGAGGTGGTCATGTGGAGCAACGTGGGGGGGTGTTGTTTACATGCGAGTGTAGTGTTTCATATTGAAGTTAAGAATCCATGGACACTTCCAGTTTTTCAATGCCCTTGGCGTTTCCCCGCCATCGAGGACCGAAAACAATTTAGATCGATGTGGAACCCCCTTTTACGGGTGCCCGCGAGAATGCAAAATGACTCTTTGCCGTTTTAGGGGGTACTTGGCGAACGGTTGTTCATGGATTTTAAACCCCCCCATCCTTTTATGGGTGGATCATGGGAAAGAATGATAGGCATAACCCGTAATTATTGGACTCGGTTCAGAGATAAACTCCTCAGGCTACCCTAGCTTTAACCCCATTTCCCAGCTGAGGGGGTCCCCTATTGTCCTCAAAACTCTTGTTCTGTTTCGGCCCCCAGTCCCTTCTTCTCACTCCCCCAACTCTCCTCCTCAGAAGCTTGGATCTGTGTCAGTCCCCCTGAAGGTTCCTCTGGTAACTCTATTGAAATGGGGGAAAAAGTTCAGCATCTCGCGAAGCTTCGGAGCAGATGGAAAAGGGGGTATCTGGTCTTCTCCAAAGGGAAAAAGAAGTGGCCGCAGGTTAAAACCAAACCTAAAGGTGGGGGGGTTTGTTTGTGAAAGGCCCCGAAGTAGAGAGAAAAATTTTTGGGCCTGGGGGGTCATTTCAAAATTTTCCCAGCAAGAGGTAGGTCCGTTAAAGGGGGGAGTGCCATCACACGACAAAAGGGGCTCCAAGACTTCATCAGGCCCGTATCTGAGACTGTCTCCCGTTACCCATTGAGGAATGGTCACGCCCCAAAAGGGCTTTTCAAGTACTTGATTTCAAAATTTCTCTCATCGGGGCTTTTCCTGAAATCCTGTTGGGATTTATTACCATTGAAAAGTTCCCGATCATCTGTTTTTCAGTTATTGTTGTTTTTTATTAAATTTTTCTTTCAGGTTCCGAATTCATTTAAAAGAAAAAAATTTTCTTAGTTGGTTTATGTATAGTGAATCAGACTGGGGTATGCTGAACAGCTTATATATGTATACTTGCAATGTTATGTTTTTTTATTACTAATGTGCCACCCCTTTGGCTAAGGGTTCTTGTCTTCATCCCCCGTTCCCGTCCTTTACCAATTTTTCCCCCCGGTGCTTTTTCCCCGTTCCTCCCTCTTACTCGCTCTGTGTTCTCTGTCCTCCCCCGTGGTGTGAGGATTCTCCCCTTCACTGTGATGAGCATTGTGTTTTGACGGCATGGTTTTAGTTTTCAAGGTAATCCCTTAAAATGTCCTTAAGCAAAATATTTTCATAAATTTTGATGCAACTGGAAAACGTGGATTTTAAAGTCAGTGGCACGTCTACCATTGCTTTGCAAGAGTTTCTCTACAACCCCTCGGGACTTTTTTAACGTTATACTGTGGGAGAAATGCTACATTTCAGAGTAGACATTGACTTCATATATGTTTTATTGTGATGAAAGTCTGTTTTTCTACACTGATGGTACTAATACAGAAAATACATTAAAAGTCCAGATAAAAGGAGTTTTTCTTTATGCGAGAGCAGCTTTTAGATAAAATTGGGGAGGTGTGACCTACCCTTGTTCTGCCCCCCTTTTTTATTACATTTTGATCGCTTAAAGCAAAAAGCATCAGGGGCTAGTGCAGGGAAAATATTGTAAGGGGGTTAATGTAAGGATTCTTGGTGGTCATAGGCAATGTAGGGGTTAATGTCAGTATACCTGGTGGTCTAGGGTTAATGTCATAATCTCTGACAGAAGGGTAGTGAAGAGGTTAATGTCCGTACCCCTGGTGGTCTGAGAGCAAAGCGTTATTTGTTTATCCCTTGGGAGGGCCAATTAAAAAAGGGGTTTTTTCTGGACAGTGAACTCATTTAATGACAGCAATAGTAAGCCATTGGACCACAATATATTAGAAAGCAGTATCTTTTTGAGTATAGAAAAATTAGATACGTAGCCGCAGATCCACAAATATAGAAAGTCAGTTTTTTATTTTAAATAAAAAACCTACAATTTTTAACTCCAGGTTTGCTTAGCATGGATCTCATGACGCAGTCCCTTTAAGATAAACTAAACTAGGAAAATCTAAAAATATATACGGAGTCACCACTTTTCTTTATATTAAGGGTATTTTTACATGTTGCAGAATTGCTGTTTATGCAGTATTCTCCAGAGAAATCAACAGCAGCAGATCTGCTCCAAATCCTGCCTGTTTGCAGTTTTTTTTTTCCTGTGGATATAATTTGTTTCAAATAAGTGTTAGCGATTGCGTTGGCTATCGATGATCGGATCGATATCGATAGTCCGGCCGGAGCTATCGATAAGGTGTTTTTCGATAGTGTAGTCATCGATTATTAGCCGATGACGCATTAAAGTCTATGGGAGAGCAACAACACCTCAATAATACACCCAAACAAGCTGGAGAAGCTGAAATTAACATCCACACAGTCCAAATGGAATACGTGCTACAACTTCGGCAAAACACTTAGTGTTAAAAATGTCACCAGAAAAAAAGTTCATCAGAAAAAACCATTTACTATCCCTGACTTGTACCACAACTGACCCTTAAACCTGCTCACCCACAAAATAAAAAGTGCCAGAAAGGCAAGTATGATTTGACCATCATGTTAACTTGAACTGGACATTGATATCCCTGGTCCTGGAACGCAGCATGACGCCCCAAACCTCATGACCCCCGACATTTAAAAAGTTCCGGAAAAAGAGTCTTTCAGACCACCAATATAAGTGTTCCACTGGACATTGACGATACTTCCTGGCCACAGACAATCCCAGGCCGGAGTTATAGGTGGGGGGGTGGAGTGCGGTGAAAAGCCCAGGCAGGCGTCCGTCATCTATTAACACGCAGGTTTAAATGCCCTTATGCACGCAGCAACGAAAACTGTCCTGCTGAAGCAGAGTTGCGGAAGCGGAAGTGTGGAGAACTCCACCTTTCCTCTGTACAAACAGTCAATACCTTGGTAGCGCTGCCCCTTTCCGTATGAGTGTGGACCAATTTGAGCTTTCACTTGGAAAATACTGGTGTTAACGCTCCCTGTTACATCCCAGGTGCCCTTTTTTCTTGGCATTCTTTTTCTCATTTTACTCAACGTGCTGGAGGAAATGGTCTCTGTACTTGTTCTCTGTCCGTGCGCCATACATCCATGTCCTCTGAATTAACCTACATCTGGTCAAGTTTTCTCCGTACCTCCCTTGTACAATTCAGAGGAAGTTTTTTTTAACAGCTATTTTGTACATGCAAGTTTTTTAGTAACTTTTAAATTCTAGAAAACACATTTATTAAAATAGTATGCGGAATCCCACCATGTCATTGAGTTTCCTCTTGTTTTCATATGAATTAATGGTTGTACTCAATACAGGGATAGATAGCTATGTTAAAGGATCTGCAAAAACAAGTCATTTTGCAATATGTTTTCCAAATTAACAGTGTCCTACCTATTTCCTGTTTCTGACAGCACCATCACCCTTGATGCCACTCTTGACAAATTGTGAAGAACAAATGTCTGTTAGAAAACACATTTTTGTTAGAATAGTAACCAGTAGTATAGCTGCGCATGTCACCAGCCAAAAACCCCCTAAAAATTCAAAGCATGACCATGAGGCCACTTTGGTTCAATTGGTGAAGAACAAATGTCTGTTGAAACAACATTTTTTTTTATAATAGGACCTTGATGTATTGTCTGCATTTTCAAAGCAGCATGACCGCAAAACAATTATAAAAATGACTTTCTCAGCCACTATTAAAAATTGTGAGGGAGAAATGCCACTTAGAAGCCACATTTCCTGTTCCAAAGGGACCATAATTAAATACGCTGTATCCTCACAGCAACAGACCCCAAAAAATTATAAATATGACTTCTCAGCCACTTTAAAAATTGTGTGAGGAGAAATTGCCACTTAGAAAGTCACATATACTGTTCCAAAGGTAACCATGATATTGCTGAATCACACAGCAACATGACCCTCCAAAACCATTGACAATGCCGGAAAACTTCTAAAGATAAAGTGAGTAAATGGAATACGGTGTTGTCCATTGAAACCTTGCTGTCTTTTACGTCCTTCCTCAACAGCAAAACCAGCAAAAAGAACTGTTTGGGAAAGAGAATAAAAATTTCCAGAATAAATGATCATTTAAAAAAAAAGTATTTCAAGAGTACCATTTCTGTTTGAAAAAGGAATGTGAGTATAACCTGGCAAACTAATCCGGTGACCTCGGCAATTGGGGCCACAGTTCATCATCAGAGATCCCATGCCTGATTCATCTTTGAAGAAAGTCACACGAGATCCCATTATGCTGTGAAAGCCGATGCGTTTGTTCCTGTAATGACTCCTCCAGCTTGTGCTGAAGGCCTCTCAGATAATTGACGCTATGGCTGCTGGTCAGACAACACCTCTATGGTGTCGTGACGAGCCAGCTCGGGCCATTCGTGTCCATATTGGGATAGCCCCAAAGTCTATTGTGGTCCCTGACACATGCAAAAACATCGTATGTATGAGCACGCAGATAAGTCCGTGCTCCATGATCTTAACTTAAGCTGATCTCTGTGTGTTGGATGTGTGCCCTGCATTGCATGCTTTTGGTGAGATTGTATAACAAAGGATTGCCAGAGTCACCCATTAGGCTTCTGCCACCTTTGCCTGCTGCTAGCCGCTACGCTACTTGGCACTCTAACTGCTGTCACGTCGCTGATTTTGTTCCACCATGACATTTGGGGAACATGAAGCAGACGCACAGATGTCTCCAGTTGATCAATCGAGCAAGGCTTCCAATTCCTGCATTTTAACATCTCTATTTGGTGGGTGGAAGGAAAGTGGCTGAGTTTGTTTTGTTACCGGGATCTCAGGAGGGTGTGCCACCCAGTAACTGGTGTTCATTTTGATGTGCCTTAATGGCGAGGATCATGATGGAGAAATTGAGCATCCAAGCACTTCATGTGAGGTAGATGGAGCCTTGATTTCCCAAGCCTCTGGTGCGAGGGGCACTAGCAAACTGATCTTCCTCATCTTCCTCCTCCGCCTCAAATTCGCGCCGAACCTCTTCCAAGGCAGACGTCGGTAACGATCGGTGTCTAGGAATACCTCCTCCTCCTCCTCCTCCGCTGCCCTCCGCCGTCCGGCACACTAGCTTCAACACAGCCGTGACTTGCCTGGATGATGCACCCATGTGAGCTGATGCGCTCACCGGTTGCACTTACTCTGGACCCCGGAACCACTGTGCCTAATGAAGACCGCTGAAATTGTGAAACTGTCGGGCCTTGTGGATTTGACGAGAGAAAGGCTCCGTGACCGCATCTGTGTCCCGTCCGCCTCCTCCGTCTCTGCGGACCTGTTGTTTCAGAGTGTCCAACGATCTGTTTCCAGAAATAAAGTCACCACAAGAGCTCATCGGCTGACAAGGGCATTGTTCCCGCACTTAACCATTTTGGTGGCTTCTTCAAAACTGCATAGATGGTGCATGAGCTCTTTCATTTCCACCCTGCCTCCACTGCTCGGTGTGTTCAACACCCCGAGGTCCGTACCGCTGCTTGTCAGGCATGTGTCACTTCGTACGCGTAATGGCATTGCGCTAGCTGCCAGCATATCGCTGGAGCATGTGTAGGGTTGGAATCCAGCGGTTGCCACGTCAACAATGATACGGATGGACGAGGAGGGCCGAGCTGGACGCTTGCACTGACGCAGCCAGTGCGGGACGAAGCAGGGTTCGAACGGCGTTAAGTGTCCCGAACGACGGACCCTCGAGAGCCCTTCTTTCAGCAGTGCATTCCAGACCCGGGTAAGCTCTTCTAGAAATTTCTGGACACAAGGTTCATGACAGTGCCAGGGCAAGGGATGTGCTCCAAGCCTAAACTCGAATCTTAAAGGCGCCAGCAGATTTCGGCCGTTATCGCACACCACCTTGCCGTGGCACAAGGTTCTTGTCACGCACCCAGCCAGCGCTCGGTCTCGTTGCATTTAAGCCTCCCAACAGCTTCCTGACCTGTGTGATGACGGTCTCCACGGCAGATTAATTTCAACACGGCCTGGAGTCTCTGGGCACTTGATGCACCAAGTACCTTGGTGGAAAAGGAAGCCCTGCACCTACCCTATGCGTTTAGAAGAGCGTGCGCCGAGCCTGAGAGCCACCGTCACCCACTCCAGAAGACATCCACCCACTCCACCAGTGAGCTGTCCACAGAGCTATAGCGCCTTGCCTAGCTTACTAGTCCCATGTGAGTCGGTGGGTGAGATGGACTTTTTTCCGGACACAATGCAGACTCAATGGTGGCTGAAATTTTAGATGACACGTGGCTGGCCAGGGCAGGTGACGGCTTTTCTGGCAAATAAATGCCTGCTCGGCATCTGGTATTGGGGGCAGGCGAGGGCCATGACGTTGCTTGAACACATCTTGTCCACCAGACGAAAGGTCCAACAATTCCAAGTCCAAAATCCGTGCAATGGCCGACAATCAGGCTTTGGCTTTGGGAAGGTTTGTGTTAAAGTGTTTCTGCTAGCTCCAAACCTAGGAAAGACAGAATCTGGCTGCTAGACTGGCCGCTGTACGGCGAGCAGGTCTTCAAACTGGCCGGAAGGAAAGGGGTAGGATGGGTCCTTGGTGGTGCTGGTGGTACTCGGTGGCGACGGTGAGCTTACAGCGTAGGCTGATCCCTTATCATGACTCTGAGATGACATGGGCAGCTGAGAACTCTTGTGGTGGCGGAGGAGGAAGGAGTGGCGGAGACAAAGGGTGTGACAGTGGTTGGAAGGCCCGGCGTCGGTTCTGGCCTTTATGGCCAATTTTCCCTCCATTTCAACTCATCATTCGCTGCATTGACTAGACTGTTGGGGGTGTGGGGTTAACCACTTAAGTTCTTGCCTCTACTTATGCTTTTACGGCAAAGCGCAATATGACAATCCTGGGTGAATCAGAGCTTGCTCCAAAGAAGGCCCAGTCGGCCTGCTTGAGAGGTCCTGGACTTTTTGCGCGATAAGCAGAGGAGCGGTGGGTTTGAGCAGACCGTGGCTGGCGGATTCATATCAGCGGACTTCTGCGACCGCCCTCTCCTTTTTTTGTGGCGGGACCCTATTGACACTACTCCATCGTCCTTCCTCCTCGTGCCACATGATGAAAGCGCTCCGCAAGCAAATTCTGCGGAAAAGACCAGGAATGATCGCAAGTCGTCATCATTCAATCATCATCCACACAGTGACTTGGTCGTACCCTGACTTTCGCATACCATAAAGCTAGCGGCTACAAGCAAGGGGCACACTGCCAAGGCGTTTCCCGACCCGCTGGTCCGATTTTTGCCTATTATGACCGCTTCCTTCACCTCCTCCTGAAGGTGCACTCATATCTGCGTCATAGCATACTAAAATCCATCCTCTTGATCTTTTAACATGCCTTCTTCCTTGGGGACCCCAACCGCATTTTGTCATCAATAGAGGTCTTCAGCACAATGGATTATCACAGTGGTGTGTACTACGAGTTTTACATTGGGCTTGCTTCATGTTGGAGAACGGATGCTGATGATGCTGCTGACACATTTGTTGGCCGTGACTGTCGAGGACGAGGAGGTAAGAACTGCAATATGCAGGTTGCATTAACCACTGAAGGACGAGATTGGCGACGATGAATCGTTACTTAGATTCACAGGGCCCTGACCAAGCGAGACAGGTGCACTGACGGTCCTGAGCAACTGACGATCCCTGGAAATGCGTGTTGATGACTATCACTGGAAGGGAGCACCTACCCCCCCCCCCCCCCCCCCCCCCCCCCCCCCCCCCCCCCCCCCACCCCCCCCCCTCGCCCCCCCCCCCCCCCCCCCCCCCCCCCCACCCCCCCCCCCCCCCACCCCCCCTCCCCTCCCCCCCCCCCCTCTTCTCTCGTACCTCTACCTCCTTGTCTACACCCCCCTCTTGTGCTCGCTTACCACCTGCATTTCGCTCCATGTTTCAGAAATATAAAAATTTGAGAAGGTATGGATAAGTTTTTTGGAAAGTCTCTTATTAAAATACGGCAAATCACAGCATATTCTCAAATCCCTCTCTAATCAAAACAAATATGCTGGATCAAATTTAACTGCAAGGTGTCTATCAACAAATCTGGACTGGGCAAAAGTCCCAAAAAACACGAGTATCTGTTATTTTTTGGTATAATAAAACGGTATTTTTGCAGCTTTCAATCAATTCTCCTGTGTGAAGTATAGAATTGCTGTTTTAAGATTTAACGTAGATTGGCTGCGTCAATGAACAGAGCTGGTGTGCAAAAGTCCAAAAAACACGTAACTGTTATGTTTTTGATATAATAAACGTAATTTTTGAGCACCATGTCAATTCACCTGTGGGTGAATATAGAAATTGCTGTTTTAAGGATTTACGAGATGCGTGCATCATGAACAGTGCTGGTTGCGCAAAAAGTCAAAAAACGACGTTAACTGTTATGTTTTGATATAATAAACGGTATTTTTTGGCACCGTTTCAATTCACCTGTGGTGAATATAGTGAATTTGCTGTTTTTAAGATTCTACGTAGATCTGGCTTGCTGCGTCAATGAACAGTCTGGGTGCGCAAAGTCAAAAAACACGTAACTGTTATTGTTTTGATATAAAATAAACGGTAATTTTTGCACAGCACCTTTCAATCACCCCGTGGGTGAATATAGAAATTGCTGTTTTTAAGATTTTACGTAGATGCTGCGTCAATGAACAGTGCTGGTTGCGCAAAAGTCAAAAAACACGTAACAGGTTAGTTTTGATATAATAAACAGTATTTTTTGCACTTTTCAATTATCACCTGTGGTGAATATATAATTGCTGTTTTAAGATTTTACGTAGATGCTGCGTCAATGAACAGTGCTGCTGGGTGCGCAAAAGTCAAAACAACACGTACTGTGATGTTTTCGTACGATTACACGGTATTGTTTTGGCACAAACAACCTGTGCTGACCTACAAGTATTGCTGGTTTGTAATTTAGAGTGCAAAGTTGGTTATATCAACAGTCACAGGTGTAATGGGTAAAATTGAACACCTATCTAAATGTTACTGATAATAAAAGTGGAGTTTTGCAGCTAACAAAGAGACCTGCAGTTACTAGAAATGATGCATTATTCCAATATAAGTTCAGTCATGCCCAATACCAAAATATTTCAATAGCAAACTGTTAATGAATAAAGATATTCCACTACCATGTCTACACTAAGTCTTGGTGAACTTTAATCCAGTGTTACTTTATAGATAGAGCTTGTCTGTGTTCGCAACGCGTGGGGCTCCCCCCCCGCTCCCACCGCCTGTGATTATTACAGCGGTAGAATGTCTGTTTAAAATTGCTCTAGCTAACTACATAAAATCTTCAAATCTCTAATCTAGACTAAATTGGAAGGATCACAGCTAATGAGTAAGGTTTTCTTCTGTTCAGAAATAGAACTAATTACGCAGAGCTTATGGCCACAGGCAGAGCCAAACTCCCTTTGTCCTGATGAGACCTGAAGAGACACTGAGGCGTGAAACAGGAGAACAGCTGTTCAATGTAAAACGAGGTCATGTTATTTTTCCAGCCAATCGCAACCATACACATCCAGTCATGACGTCGCACACACATCTCACCCTGGCTCTAGTTCTGTAATCTCATTTGCTGGCCGCCAAAAAATTACAGGAAGCTGTGCCAAAAAAGGCGCCGATCTTAAAAGATGATGCACAATTTTAACCGTTAATTATCTCGCATGAATCTGAAATTTCGATCACCATTAAACCTTGCCGATTTCAACTTTGTCGATAAAAATCGCTCAACACTAGTGTTCAATAGAAAACAAAAATCCCACTAAACTTAACTTCCCTAGGGCTCCTATGGCAACAACTCTCTGGTTCCCTAGTTTTTTCTGTGCAACCAGCAATGATTTGAAGAGGACCTGTGGCCGTTCCTTATATGTCTGTTTTAGTATCTATTTGTTCCTTGTGATAAACAATTCTGGAGCATCTTCTCTTATAGCTCTGTGTTGTTCCTTCTCTTTTATTCCTTCTAGAAATGTATTACTGAATTGTTCAGATGGGTGTTACAAATTGGGGGGTGTCCCTGCACAGTCAGTGTGTATAGGACCACACTCCTATGAAATATTAACACCCACCTGACTGATTCAGTAGTATATTTCTAGAAAGAATAAAGGAGGAACAGCACGAGAAGAGAAAATACCCAGAATTGTTATTCTACAGATAACATACATATATACTACAACAGACATATCAGAAGATGTCACTGGTTCTCTGTAACCGTTGTTGATTCAACTCCACTGAAGGGCCCCAACCATTAACTTCTCTGGTTGGCCTCAGGTGCCCCAGTCCAACACTGCTCCCTTAAAGGGGGCTGCTTTGCTCTGTCACTTCCTGGTCAAGCTGTCTGTAATAGCATATGACTCAGTTATTCAGACTTCTGCTAGTTTAATAAATCCTCATGCTGCGTCTGGACTAGGGAAGCCTTCTGAGTTAAAGTAAAACAGCAGAAATTACTGGCTTTTGTCTGGAAAGATCAGAAAAACAAACAAGCTCTCACTGGTCCGAGTTCTGTGCTTGGGTGCAACCTGTGATGATGACATCACTCCCGCTGCTATCAGTATATAGAACAAACGTCAGGGTGGAAAAATCACGCAACAGACAGGTCAGCACTTGGGGAGCCAGATGAGAGCACAGAAGTGATAAAATCACTTGTATGCTCCTTAACAAAAAAAAATGAACAACAGCAATATATTTGGAAACAACCTTTATTTAGTGATCCGCAACATGGTTGTAACTAATCATTGTAGCGAGACAACCCCTTTAAATGCAGTAAAAGTATTTTTTTTACTTTTAATGTAAGAAAACCAACAATTTCATATCATGACAGAGCATACCAAGCGCTGGAGTCCTAAACTACAGTTGTGACGCATTTGGCATAAACAACTGCAATGTATTGTGATAGACAAGGCACAGATTAAAGCAGATATCAAATCAGTTTGTAGAGATACAAAAAGAGATTAACTGTTTGAAATAATTTAGAAAATGAGAATGAAGGGTAAAGTATATCTCATTACAACAAGTGTATTGTCGGAAAGCCTCAGAATAAAGAGACCGGCAAAGAGTTAAGGGAACAGCGCTCTGATTACTTGAATGAACAAATCCTCTTTGATGCTGGCAATATAAAAACATGTCATGAGATGCCTCCAAATCACAGATTAGCTCAAAAACAATATAACATTGGTTCAGTCAGCAGTATTATAATATTTTACAAAAATGGGATAACAAACATGTATTTTCTAAGCCTATTTGCAATTAATATTGAGGTTTTATGCTGTTTTCATATTTCAAATGTTACAGTGCTATACTTTAAATAGGTTCCTAGATTTTAAATCAGTGGGAGCCCCACAAATCAACAAAACTAAAGAGCAACATCGGTCATTGGAATCCCATGGCCTCTTCAGGGCAATACCCGACACTACAATGTCTTCATTCAGATTTAAAGGGGTTTTGCCAGGACCTGCCTTATCTGCTAAGAAGCAAATGTAAACAAGACACAGAGCTGAGAGAGAGACAGCCAGAGCACAGAGCTGCATAAGGGATCGTGTGAAATGATGCTCACTCAAATAATCAAACTACAACTAGTGGATTCTGTATACAAAAGACAACACCTTTTCTCCACAGCCTCTTGAAAGCTTCTTCATGTTCTCTGTCATCAGATAAAGCAGGGATCTACTCAGATAATCACATTACAACTAGTGGCTTCTGTATACAAAACACAACATATTTCTACCCGGTGCCTTGAAAGCTTCTTCAGCTCCCTTTCATTAGATAAGAAGTGTTTTTTAAGCAAGCCCAGCCAGCAGCTCTTGTCAGGTCGTATCTATTAGTAGCTTTTAAGTAAATAAGGGCAGGTAAGGCAGCCTGTAGCTCTCTCAGGCTGCAATTTTTGTAATCACATATATTTAGAAAAGTGATTAAATACCCATTTTGGAGGATTCCACGTCAACATTACATCGTGACAAAAACCCTTTAACTTGAAGCCTCTGGGCTCCAAAAATATTTTTTATGAGTCCTACAAAAGTCCCAGAAATGCCTATTTTGCATACGACTGTCTCTTTTAAAATTCTTTGTACAGGACCGTCCCATCATATATGGGACGGTTGGGAGGTATGTCAGTGGTTACACCCCTGTTCGTACATATGTGGTATTTTTATCTCCTACATTATCCTAGGATGGCGCAGACAGAATACTGGAAACTGCTACTATAACACAGGGTTGCTGTCACTTTGTAGTCACAAACTAAATATAAGACATGACAGGTATAGAAGAGGAATGTAAAACATTTGAGTAAGGCATTGTAAGGATACATCATTCTATCATTCAGATAATATATCTTAAGGTATTATGAGTAAGTACAAAAATTACATATATTACACACACAATGCAGTAATACTTAAAGGGAAAATGTCGTCAGAAAATGACCTATTTCACTCATGTTTTTATGTTAAACACATTTTTGACGAATTTTTTATATTTTCCACATCACTATTATTATTTTAAAAAATCCTGCTGTTTTTACTTTGGCCACTAATCCTAATAATTATCTGACACTTCCTGTTCTGTAAAGAAAACTTTTCAGCACAGCCAGGATTACACTGAAAGGGCACACTACTATACCTAACTAACACACGATCCACCCTTCACACTAGGAATTAATCACAACTCCCCGTCTACCCCTCCCTGCAGTCAGCGGATCTGCTCCTGTTCACAGGCTGCTATGTCCATGTAGCTGCAGTAAAGAATCTCTCTAAATGCTGTTAAAAGCAGCTCAGGGAAGATACCTGCCCCATAATCGAATACAATAAAAAACAAATTTAAAAATCTATAATCAGAAAATAAAAACGGCTAAGAAGAAAAATAATATGCATCAGTATCTTATTTAGTAAAAAAAAATGGCAATAGATTCCCTTTAAAGGGGTTGTCTCACTACGTTGATTCATCTTACCGCAGTCCTGTTTTCTTGGTTTCATTTTGAATTCTGAGGCGCGTTTACTGGCTTCTCCTTGACTGCAGTTGAAGCCAGGTCTGTAGCTATAGCAACCAGTGCTGGCAGCCTATCATAAGAGATTGAACAGGTCTGTAGCTATAACAACCTGAGGAGATGATGCAGCCCATACAAGAAGGGATATCTCAGAATTTATAGGACACTGTTAATGGACACATATTACAAAGTGACTTGTTTTTACAAGGTCTTTAACATAAAAAGCAATCCTTGTAGTAAGACAACCCCTTTAAGGCTGTACTACTTACAGCTCTAGGTGCACATTGCCGGCCTATTTTAGGAACTGAGCCTATTTGGTGTCAAGGACCATAAGTATTATAGTTTTTCCAAGCCTTTGTGCTGTATTTTGAAGACTAGATATTTTTATTTCCTAATGGTGTTTTGGGGAATGAACCCCAAATACTGCATTTATATACCTAGTGACA
The DNA here is from genome assembly GCA_025379985.1 of Phyllomedusa bahiana. Classification (NCBI taxonomy): domain Eukaryota; kingdom Metazoa; phylum Chordata; class Amphibia; order Anura; family Hylidae; genus Phyllomedusa; species Phyllomedusa bahiana. Next base: position 17,168 of record JAODAL010011082.1, on the reverse strand, counting down.
TAAATTCTTCTGATTGACTATACTGGCAGAATTTTTTTTTTATTAGCAACTGTAGGAGTGTGAAGATTATGGTTAGGAGATTGGCACAAACTGGCCACAGAGAACAAAGAGGTGGCCAGACATGCACAGCTCTTTTCATTTCATCCTGTGGATATTCAGAATATAGCTAGAACTGTGTTAGGCTCTGTCTACACTGCACAGAAAAACATCGGTTTTTCAGAGTTTTTCGTTTTCTAAAAACGCTGGAAAAACGACTGTAATCATCTCCCATAGACTTCTATTGTAAAAACATCCTGCTGTCTACACTGAGCTTCTTTTTTCTGCTCGTTTTTTTACTGGTCGTATTTTGCATCATGCTCTAAAAAACGCCAGAGCCGGGCAGAAAATTTACTACAGGAGTCTATGTAAAGTGCTGGACGCCTTTTGGCGCATTTTTTGCCGCGTTTTCGCAGCGTTTTTTGCCGCGATTTTTCAATGAAAACCCTCCCAGGAGACCCAAGTTACACCTATAATGGGTGGTAACAAAATTTGCATACAAGTGTTTGATGTGTCCTTGTCTGTACCACTCGTAATAAAATGATCATGCTTTGGTCGCTAACGATCTTTGTGCAATTCATATTTTAGCGCTAAAAATACGGGTTTTTTTTTACAGATTGTTGCGCTAATAAAGTAATCTTGCTTGTGACGATAAAAATAAGTTTTTTTTTACAGATTTAGGCACTAAAATCCTTTTCTTAACTTTATAAGCGCCAAAACATGTTATCTCGCGTCGGACGCTAAAAATATGTTTTTTTTTTTAACGGATTTTAGCGCCAGAATCCGTTTTTTTACGGATTTTGGTACTAAAATCCTTTACTGAACATATTTTGGCGCTAATAAAGTTATCTCGCTTCTATCGCTAAAAATACGGGTTTTTTTTTTACGAATTTTGGTGCCAGAATCCTTTTTTTTACGGATTTTGCCACTAAAATCCTTTACTGAACATATTTTGGCACTAATAAAGTTATCTTGCTTCTATCGCTAAAAATACGTTTTTTAACGAATTTTTGCACCAGAATACGTTTTTTTTAATGGATTTTGGCACTAAAATCCTTTACTGAACATATTTTGGCGCTAATAAAGTTATCTTGCTTCTGGCGCTAAAAATACATTTTTTTACAGATTTTAGTGCCAGAACCCGTTTTTTTTCTTGATTTTACCATTAAAATCCTTTACTGAACATATTTTGGCACTAATAAAGTTATCTCGCTTCTGGTGCTTAAAATACGTGTTTTTTTTTACAGATTTTCGCACCAGAATCCATTTTTTTTTTTTTTTACAGATTTTGGCACTAGAATCCTTTACTGAACATATTTTGGCGCTAATAAAGTTATTTCACTTCTGGCGCTAAAAATACGTTTTTTACAGATTTTGACGCTAATACAGTTATCTTGCTGTATGGAAAGATAATGTGGGTTTTTGTGGATTTTGGTGCAAAAATCTGGTGCAAATTTAATAAAGTAGTAGCACGCAGCAGCACACAAAGGACAATGTGCTCACAATGGCTACAGTGATCTAAAGAAAGTGACTACTTAACATGTTAACTCCACCTGTAGGGTGTAGTTTACATCCAATGGTTTAATTTGTGCATACGTTAAAAAGCAGAGCAAAGACGCGCCAAAAAACGCTTCAAAAAACGAAAAATCCCATCTTCTATTTTCTAGGTTAAGACAGGGGAACATGGTGGCCGCAGTAACGGAGAGGTGATATGAGTTCTAAATACAACCAGAACTGTATTTGCATTGAAGGTTTATTCTCATCTCTTAACTTATTAGTACTTGGAACTCCCATAGAAATGAACTGAGAGAGCGCTGCCACCTAGTTCTTATCTCCTAACCTCAAAGTTAAGAGATAGCAATCACCCTATATTGCAACTTTTATACTCAAGGAAGCCACTCACATATACAATTTTTTAAATTTATTTTTCATAGCCTTTAACCCCTTAGTGCAGCAGTACATACTGGTACATCCTGGCAGCACTAATGGAATATAGAGTGGGCTCACTTGCTGAGCCTGCTCCAAACACGGCAGGTACCACCAGTCAGATACAGCTAGCATGCGACACTAGTGGTCGGGATCTGAGATAGCTCCAATCCTGGGCATTTAACTATCTAGATGCCACGGTAAGAACGAGAGTGGCATCTAAACAGTTAGTATATGGGGCTTCAGTCCATTGCTGTCCCCAACCACTTCCCACAATGCGATTGTGAGGTGCCGTTTGGTTGACAGGGCAGTTTTAAAAGATTATTATAAGATCAACAATAAAAAATTAACACAATTGGTATCACTATGTCTGTAGAAGTCCAATCTAATGCAATATGACTTTATTTATCCTGCATGGTGAACACTGTAAAAAAATGGAGAAAAGAAAAAGAAAAAATACCAATGACCGTATTATAATTTTGTGATCATCCCACTTCAAAGAAAAAATGAAATAAAAGGTGATCATAAAGTGGCTTATACTCCAAATTAGTACCAATAAAAAAAATACACAGCTCTATTTTCTGGTCTCAGAAAATGGTGGTGCAAAGAAATGTCTTTATTTTTTAAAAATAGTAAAAAATAAAAATAACTATATAAATCTGTTATTGCCGAATCACACTGATCTGCAGAATACAGATCATTTTTAAACAAACTTATATAAAATAAAAAAAAATTGGACTATTTCTAACTCATAAAGATTTTTTTGGGGCTCCCCAGTAAATTATATGGTGCATTAAATTGTACCATTAAAAAAAGACAACTTGTCCCACACAAAAAACAGTTATGGCTCTTGAATGCGGGAAGGAAATAAATTGAAACTGAAAAACTGGAAACGGTTTGAACCCAAAAGGGTTAAATTTATTGCCCTATAATATTTGTGTGTGCATATAATCACACTTTTTGTTTAGAATTTTTTACTACAGTTACAGGTACAACATGTAATTTCCATGATTTAAATACTCAGTTTAGGTCATTGTCTAATTGCTTCTATGTACTAGGAATCAGTACAATAATGTTATGACATTTCATCCTCCACCTGATATGGTTGATATTAGGATAGGATTTGCAATGCTACAACATGTCTGTTTAGATTGCTAGAACCAACTTGCTTCAAGAGATTTCCTATCAGTGTAAACAAGCTGTGCAAAATATTCAGAAATGACATGCTTTACAGTAATAAGATAGACCATTAGTACAATTGTCTTTCAGCTTCAGTGATTCTGCTGCAAGAGGAAAATGACCTTAATATTTGTACAGATCATTTTGTTGACTACACAAAAGTAAATAACATTGAATCACAGAAGATAGATGGAAGGAGGGCATCATGATAGTAAATCTGGGAGATGTCTTAAAAAGTACACTCTAATTCCAGTACTGAAACTTTTAGCTTTTGCCATCCATCCCCTGCAGTAAATCGACTTCATTCTTTTGTGTGTAAACAGCATTATTGCCATTATCTATTTTTTTAGGAGAAATTGTGCTGTTGTCTATAAATCTGCATGGATGACTTAATATATTTCTTTATATCCAGAAAAGACATTTTAGTGAGCGATAAAGGAAATAAGGAGCATTGTATTCACATAAAACTATCAACTATGACTTCTAAGTTTAAAGGGGTGGTCCACTTCATTTAAAAAAAAAATTATAATTTGCATACTGATGGCCTGCTAAAATAAAAAAAAGCCTGTACTCTCCTCTCACCTGTGTTCCATTCCTCTCACCTGTGTTCCAGCACTGCTGCCATCTTCACTCTCTACTAGTCTTTTGCTTACTTCCTGGCTCAGGCACAACAGAATGTCACCACTGCCGCTGCTGATTGGCTACAGCGGTCACATGCCATTGCCTAGCGCCACCATTCAGAACCGTTCACTTCCAAATGGTGATGCCAGGCAATGGCATAAAACCGCTACATCGATGACATTTTGCTTTGACTGGAGCCAGGAAGGAAACAGAAGACTGGCAGAGTGGGAGAGTATAGCAGCCCTGGATTGCAAGTGAGAAGAGAGGTAAATATAAGCTTACTATAAGCCTTCAATTTTATCATGCCATCAGTATGCTAAAAAAAAAATTAAAATGTTGTTGACAACCCCTTTAAACACACAATTGATGGTGCTTACATGTGTGTGAAGAGGGCAAGCTTTTGCAAACATAACAACAAATATGATTTGCTTTATTGCATGGTCTTAGGTGTTTGGGGTGTATTTTGAGAGGTTAAAATCTTAGCAAAGTCCAAGACACCAGACCTTTAAATAAAATTTACTGGTTTTTTTGGATATTCTGTTGCCTTAGACTTTATTTTCTTTGCACATTTTGCGACTAAGTAAAATGTTGCACCGAGTTAAGCACAGAAGACTACGGGAGATATCACTGTGTTTTAAGAAGGTAAACAATCATCTTTGCTTAACTCTCTTTATGACAGGTCCTGCAATTCCTGTTGGAGTTGATGTGCAAGTAGAAAGTCTGGATAGCATATCTGAAGTTGATATGGTAAGCTATAATTGATCTTGTGTTTAGTAAAAGGTGTAACATTAAATAATATGATTTGTAACCCCTTAAGGACCACAATACATCCTTTCTTGGCAGGAAAGAAGTAAGCTGGCTTGATGTCCTGTACCAGGTGAAGCAGAGGTTCAGGAGTCTGATGACTGGCAGGACCCTGCTCTAATGGCTGGACTTGGAGAAAACTCAGATCTGAACTGTTTAACCCCTTAGAAGTTGCTGTAAATAGTGTCCATGGCATTTAAATGGTTTCATATAAAGGCCCCCATTGGCACCACCCTGTGATGTGTTTGCAGGAAGCTACTGGGTTAACATGGTACTCAGGGGCCTAATTAAGGTCCCACTGTCTGCCTTCTGTGTATTCTTTTTATGTAATGCTAGAGGTAGGACCCAACAGGATGCCTGGCAGTTTTACACTGATATGCATAGTAAAATGCACTACATAAGTAATGAGGTATATTATATAAGCAATCAAATAATTGCATGTTTAAGGGTATGTACACACTTCATTTTTTATGCTTATTTGCACGCCCAATGCGCCCTTAAATAAGCATCAAAAACTCCTGTTGAACACTTCCCATTCATTACAATCAGCGTTGTTGTTCAGACGATGTTGTTGTTGTTCAGTATTTTTTGACGCGTACTGTCCACACCTGTAAAGAATTGACATATCAATTCTTTGAGGTGTTTTATGCACCGTCAATACTAAAGTATAGAGGCAGAGAAATCAGACAGAAATCAGTCCACATTTCTTTCTCACTGAAATTCCGCACTTCCAAGCGCAGAATTTTCAATGAGGAAACAACGCATTTTCGTGCCAGACAATATCTGCACTGAAAATACTTCATTTAAACTTTCCCCTAAGTCTCCAAGTAGGACTAAAGAGTAGTTAAAAAAGAAATTCCCATATTTCCCTTACAAAATATCTATAGAAAAAAATAAAAATAAACCTACACAAAATTGTTACTGTCGCAACCATAACAACCCAAACTATAAAACTATCACATTAATTATCTCACATGATGAGCAGCGTAATATTTATTTAAAAATTGCAATAATAGGCCCTAACACAGCTTTGTGAACAGAAAAATAAAAGTGTTAAAGGTCTTGACATTCAACACACTTTTTTTTCTTAAAAAAAGTGTTTTTATACAAAAGTAATAAAGTTTTTATTTTTTAAACTATATAAAATTTATATTGCCTTAGTTGTACTGGGACATAGAAAAAAGTTATAACAGTATTTTCACCATATGGTGAATGGTGTTAATATAAAATGTAAAAAAAATGGCAAAATTCTTGTTTTTTTCCCCATTTCTTCCAGAAAGAGTTAATAAACGTTAATCAATAAGTTATATCTACCCTAAAATTGTGGCACTAAAAAAATAAAACTTATTTCGCATAAAACAAATTTTACATGGTTGCGCTGACATATAAATAAAGAATTTACGGCTCATGCGACAATGAACAAAAGGAAAAATATTGCTTGATCTTTAAGAGGTTAATGAATATTTCATTTTAAGCGTGTACGAAGTAATCTTAACATTATTAAGTATTCATGACAATTATTGATAATAAAATCTGGATCTACCACTAATAGGTTGATTATAATGTAAATGGGTTTCTCAAATTACAATATTAGTTTCTTCCTGGACCGTTATATAATGTATAAAATTAGCATAGTGGTCCCTTATGTTACAATGGCCTCAGGATACAATTATGTTGGGGGTCAGATTTTAAGGCATTGGAACCAATAACTAGTTTTCCATAGCGTTATGGTTTTAACATACAATGAATGTCTCAGAGCAAATTAATATTGTAGATCAGCAGTGTCTGTGACACTGAATGGTGAGTTTGGTTTCAAGATACCATGTCCCAGGAAAGACCATTGAATCCTGAGGAACCAGTGCATTGCTTTCAAATATCTGACAAGTTCAGGGGCCTGAAAATAATGATTATCCTAACAAACCATAGATCCTGGTTACTTGTTGATATCTAATTTTAAAGGGCTTTAAAACTATAGCATTTTGTACATTGGGATTCCTGGTCCCAGAAAAGATTTTAAAGTTCAGCTAAAAGTTGTGTAGACGGAGGCTTAAGTCTTTGAAAGTCATGAGATAAATGAACTGTACTGTTAATCTGCACTATTACCCATATAGTGATTAGACATTGGAAACCATTACTTTCCTGCTCTACTGGCATTTCCTATTCAACTTATTAGTGTAGATCCAGCTTTCGTGATTCAGATTCATGACCATCCTCACATTCATAGAACCCATTGTGAAACCCTGTTGAACAGAGAGATGTGGTAAACTCCAACTTAAAAGTTTCTTGTCTAACCCAGGAAGAAGTACAGATCCGTCTTAGGAAGATTAAAATAGACAAATCCCCAGGTCCAGATGGCATACACCCACGTGTCCTAAGACAGTTAAGTGATGTCATAGATAGGCCCCTAGTCTTAATATTCATGGACTGTCTAATAACGGGGTATGTCCCAAAGGATTGGCGCATAGCACATGTGGTGCCACTATTCAAAAGGGGGTCAATACGTGAGCCAGGAAATTATAGGCCAGTAAGCTTAACCTCTGTTGTAGGTAAAATGTTTGAAGGTTTTCTCAGAGATGCTATCCTGGAGTATCTCACTGAAAATAAATGTATAACGCCGTTCCAGCATGGGTTCATGAAGGATCGGTCCTGTCAGACTAATCTCATCAGCTTCTATGAGGAAGTCAGTGCTAGACTAGATCGGAGTGAGGCACTGGATGTCATATATCTAGATTTTTCTAAAGCATTTGATACGGTGCCACATAAAAGGTTGGTAAATAAAATGAGAATGCTTGGACTGGGGGAAAATGTGTGCAAGTGGGTAAGTAACTGGCTCACTGATAGAAAACAAATGGTAGTAATTAACGGTACATACTCAGACTGGATCGCTGTTACAAGTGGGGTCAGTATTGGACCCTATCCTCTTTAACATTTTCATTAATGATCTTACACAGGGAATACACAGTAGAATATCGATCTTTGCAGACGATACTAAGCTCTGTAAAGTAATCAACACAATAGAGGATAATATGTTATTACAAAGGGATCTGGATAAGTTGGAGGCCTGGGCAGGGAAATGGCAGATGAGGTTTAACACTGATAAATGCAAGGTTATGCACATGGGGAAGAGAAATCCATTACATGTTTACATGTTAAATGGAAAAACACTGGGTAAAAGTGACATGGAGAAGGACTTGGGAATCCTGGTGGACAGTAAACTTAATTGTAGCAGCCAGTGTCAGACAGCAGCAGCCAAAGCAAATAGGATCATGGGGTGCATTAAAAGGGGCATAGATGCACATGATGAGAACATTATTCTCCCATTCTACAAGTCACTGGTTAGACCACACATGGAATATTGTGTACAGTTTTGGGCACCAGTGCACAGGAAAGACATTGTAGAGCTTGAACAGGTACAAAGGCGGGCAACAAAAATAATAAAAGGACTGGGTGGACTACAATACCCAGAAAGATTAACAAGATTAGGGTTATTTAGTTTATAGAAAAGAAGGCTTCGGGGGGACATAATAAATATGTTTAAATACATCAAAGGTCATATAGAGATCTCTCCAAGATTTATTTATACAAAGGGATGTATCTAGAACAAGGGGGCATCCTTTACGTCTTGAGGAACGAAAGTTCGTACATAAACATAGAAAGGGATTCTTTATTGTAAGAGCAGTGAGACTATGGAATTCTCTGCCAGAGGGACTTGTCATGGTGAATTCAATAACCGAGTTCAAAAAGGGTTTGGATGCATTTCTGGAACGTAATATAACAAGTTATAGTGTCTAGGATTCAGAGAGGGGTCATTGATCCAGGGATTTTTCTGATTGCCAGATTGGAGTCAGGAAGGAATTTTTTCCCTAAAATGAGGACAATTGGCTTCTACCTCATTGGGGGTTGTTGCCTTCCTCTGGATCAACACCTTAGCACACAGGCTGAACTAGATGGACGACTTGTCTTTTTTTAGCCTTACAAACTATGAAACTATGAAACCCTTTGTCTGTACATCACCACCACCTGTACCACCATCATGTACATTCATTATATCATGCTTGAGACAAGGTAATTAGAAGGTAAGAACCATCACACTGGATAATGATCATGAAGTAATTGATTTCATTACCTCTGTTTATATTCTGTATATATTTGACTTTTTAGAATTTTTTAGTGTTTTGTTATCCTTTTGTGAAGTTCATAAATTTAAAATGTAACTGCTATATCTGATAAAATTTACTATAATTATTTGAAATATTTAAAGTCCACTGTCTCCTATAAAAGTAGAGTTCAAAATAAATCTAATATTTTATATACATATGTATTGTTAGAATTAATATTATTTTACTTTGTTCTTTATACAGGACTTTACAATGACTCTATACCTTAGACATTACTGGAAGGATGAGCGTCTATCATTTCCTAGTACCACAAATAAGAGTATGACCTTTGATAGTAGACTTGTAAAGAAGATCTGGGTACCTGATGTGTTTTTTGTGCATTCAAAGCGATCCTTTATTCATGATACAACAACAGATAACATCATGCTACGAGTCTACCCTGATGGCCAAGTTCTTTACAGTATGAGGTTAGTCCTTACTGCCTAAAGGAGTAATGTCAGGTAAACTTATTATGCAGTTGATGATCTAAGAGGTTGGCAATTTATATTACTTAGAAATACAATGTTATGTTAAATCATTTGATGCCTTGACCAGTAATGGTCTTTGGGACCCTACTGTTCCTTTGTATACTATATTCCAGAAGTGTTCTCCATTAGAAGCACTGTTTCTACAAAATATCTTTCTATTAGGGTGCCATAAGACAGCACCTTATTGCAGCACATGGATTACCTATTGCTCCATACTACAGAGAAGAGTCTAGGTAGTCTATTTGTCACTGTACAGACTTGTTGTAAGGTTTTACATGAAACACATGGTAAGCATTGTAACAGTATTTGCATTTTGAGGTCATCATGATTCTCATATCTGTGAATATATATCTAAAAAATAGTACCAAATTATGGTTAATGCACTTAAAAAATAATAACTCATTTTTTTAAAAGACCTATTCCTTTTAAAAGTTTTTTGGTTACTTTTTTTTTTCATTTTTCATTATCACTATCAATTTTTTTTAATCCGGATATCTTGCAGTTTTCACTTTAGCCAGTAGGTCTGATAATATGACACTTTCTGTTTCATAGAGAAATCTTTTCAGCACTCTCCTTATTATCAGCACAGACAGAATTACACTGAAAGGTGGCACCAATGTGTACAGAAAACATAGGCTCTACCATTCACAATAGGAGATAGTTACAGCTGACCTTTTCTGCCTCCCTGAACAGTGAAGTGACGTCTTCCAAAGTCACAGAGCATGCCTAGAAAACTGTCCTATTGAAGTCAGTGGTTCTGCTCCTGTTCATGGGCTCCTATGCTGCTGTAAATCATCACTCTAAATGCCATTAAAAAGCAGCACAAGCAAGATGGCTACCCTTATGATCATATACAGAACACCGAAATAAACATATCTGAAAATTAAAACAGCGAAGAAGAAAATAATATGTATCACTATCTCATTTTAATTAGTAGAACAAATATATTGGTAATAGATTCCCTTTTAAACTCCACTTCAAGTAGTAACAGTAATAGTGGAAAGGATTTATATCTTTTAGAGTCATATATGAATCTGGCCATTGAGTGCACACATTTATGGGTATACCTGTGTTTATACCTAATTCTTTCCAAGAGCCCTAAATGGTAGTATTTTCCCAGATCATTAGAATTAGCAGTGAGAGTCGTGTAGCTTGATCAAGTGATCGTGCAAGTATCAACTGTAAGGGTTGAACTTTTTTTTCACGAGGGATTTGTTAACCTAATGTAATTTCTTAATCATTCTTCTTTAGAATCACTGTGACGGCAATGTGCAATATGGACTTCAGTCGTTTCCCTCTGGATACTCAGACCTGTACTTTAGAGCTTGAGAGCTGTGAGTAAACCTGCCAATGTATTAATCAACTTAACATTTTTCTAATCAACATGTTTACTTGTCTTTCATTGATAACTATGCAAAAAAGTGTTCTCACAAAGGAATATCTGCTTCACAGGTCAGCTTGTTGCTAGATACAAGCAGATTGTGTGTGAGAACGAGGAGGGCAGCGCTTACAGTCATCCTCCCCATTCACTTATAAGGAAGTTCAGAATATAGACAAGTGTGTGCGCTCAGCTATATTCAGAACTCCCATAGAAGGGAATAGAGAGGACCACCGCAAGCCCCACCCTCCTCATTCTCACACACTGTCATCTCGTAGCTAGCTACAAGCCGATCTGTGAAGCAGATGTTTCTTCGTGTGAACAGGGAAAACAGGGTAGAACTTAATGATAAACTAATGAGTACATGTTATATAAATGTTAACTAAGTAGAAACATAGCTCGCCAAACATATAGCCACAGCATAGAGCCATTGGAAAGGGTTGGTCTCCCTCTGGAGTATTCAACTCTCCTTGCATTGAATAGACAGTCCATCTTTTTTAATGTTGCAAAGAAAAATAAACGCTCCACAGCAGTAGGACTTCCCATGATCAGCAATTTACGATTATATCTAAGTTGTAAAACCTCTTAACAATATTGAAGTATCTACGAACAAATATAATAAAACTTAACTTTTAATTATACAAATAATATCTCACCTCCACAACAAACATAACACAAATTAAGGCTCCAAAGTGACTCCTATATCCTATTCCTAACTCCTGATAAAGAAGGAACAGATACATTAATTAAATAACCCCGCCTTTATGAAAGCGGAGTAACCGCCCCAATAAAGGGGACCCTGACCCTGAACTTATCTCTAGTGAAAGAACCCTATCATTTCCCTGGATCCAAAAAACAGTAAGGTAGGGGTTACACTAAGGCAGTGATTTTCAACCTTTTTTGAGCCGCGGCACACTTTTTACACTTAAAAAATCCCGGGGCACACCACCAACCAAAATGGCACAAAATGACACTAAAACAGTACATATTATAAATATAGTTAATAATATCGATTCTAGCCAGAGATGCCCACCCCTGTAGCCAATGTGCCTCCATTGTAGCCAGTGATACTCCCCCTGTAGCCAGTGATCCCCCGCTTGCAGTCAGTGATGCCCCCATTGTAGCCAGTGATGCCCCCCTTGTAGCCAGTGTGCCCCCTTGTAGCCAGTGATGACCCCCTTTAACCCGTGATGCCCGCATTGTAGCCAGTGTGCCCCCATTGTAGCCAGGATGCCCCTTTGTAACCAGTGTGCCCCCCTTGTAGCCAGTGTGCCCCCTTGTAGCCAGTGTGTCCCCATTTTAGCCAGTGTGCCCCCCTTGTAGCCAGGATGCCCCTCTTGTAGCCAGTGTGCCCCCCTTGTAGCCAGTGTGCCCCCATTGTAGCCAGTGTGCCCCTCTTGTAGCCAGTGTGCCCCTCTTGTAGCCAGGATGCCCCTCTTGTAGCCAGGATGCCCCCCTTGTAGCCAGTGTGCCCCCTTGTAGCCAGTGTGCCCCCTTGTAGCCAGGATGCCCCATTGTAGCCAGTGTGCCCCTCTTGTAGCCAGTGATGCCCCTGTAAGTAATTATAAAATAACAAAAGACTACTCACCTGGGTCTGCGCGTCCCGGTCGGAGCTGCTCAGCAGTGGGAGCTGCAGAGCGGTGTAAGCAGCGTGACATCCTCACGCTGCTTACGCTGCACGCAGCTCCCAGGGGTCTCATCGGCGGCAGAGCTGCCAGCCGAGGAGACCCAGCGTCACAGGGGGCGCGGTGAGAGCTGTGCGCCCCCTGTGATGCTGATACAGGGGAGGAGTCAGGACAGGAACGATCCGTCCCGCCTCCTCCCTGCAGCTGCTGGCTCTGCGCGGCTGTTATAAAACAGTCGCGCAGAGTCAGGGGCGCTCCTCCGGGCGGGCAGGGCGGCCGCGGCGCCCCGCCGGGTGAGCGGAGCCTCGGCGCCCCGGGCGACCGCACGTCCTGCCCGCCCCTAGGAACGGCCCTGAACAAAACACAGGGCGCACCATAGTTTGGGGAACTTTCCCCGCGGTACACCCGACCATGTGTCGCGGCACACTGGTTGAAAATCACTGCACTAAGGAATAACAATAAGAATACCTGACACAAAAAGAAATGGAGCTATTTTGTGGAGTCATTTGGTGAGCTATTGGAGGAGCTATTGCAGGAGATATCTGTCCATTGAGTGTAGGGAATTGTATCAAGTGGCTACAAACGTCTAAGTTGACTACAAATTAAGACCATATGATATTATGCCTTAATTGACCAAGAGTCTTAATTTTCTTTTTGTGTCATTTTTTCTTATTGTTATTCCGGGTCAGGGTCGCCCTTATTGGAGCAGTTACACCGCTTTCTTACAGGCAGGAGTATTTAATTAATGTATTTGTTCCTTCTATATCAGGAGTTAGGGATAGGATATGGGGATCACTTTGGAGTCTTAATTTATGTTGTTTGTTGTGGAGGTGAGATATTATTTGTATAATTAAAAGTTAAGTTTTATTATATATGTTCGTGGATACTCCAATATTGTTGAGCAGTTGAAGGTCTGGAGATGTCTGCGTTATGCAACAGAAGGGACAGGTTCCCAATTGATGATTTACCCAGGTTGTTAGCCTTAAGTTGTAAAACCTCTAAGATATCCTGGCAGATGTCCTAAAATAAATGTCTACACATTATGGTCTTTATATATTCTAAACTAATCCAAAATCCTGTGCTACTTAATTTCTAAACATATATTTCTTGATTGGTCTTTCTGCTACAGAGCGCCAGTTCCCATGCATAGGCATAGATTTACAACATAACATTCTGGCTGCATGCAGCCTCCATTAGGTGGTGCTAAGAAGCTTACTATATGCTGAACTCAATAATAACACAGTATGCAGCAAGTTGCTAAGATTCCTTTAGTGGCAGGTGCATGTAGTCAGCCTGTTATGTATTCTCAGGGGTATTCCCACCCTAGACAATTTACTGCATATCCACAGGACCTGCCCTTTTTCTTTAACTTGGTGCAGCCCCTTCAGAAGACAGCACTGGCGTTGGGAAACCCACATTCTGTGGATAGTTATAGATCCCAGAAGGTTGGAATACCCCTGAATATTAAAGGGGTTGTCTCGCTACAAAGAAAAGCTTTCAAAATGTAGGGAACACAAAATAAAGACATTTTCCAAAAATATTGCTTTGTTCATCTGTTTTTGTTAAGTAGATACAAGTGAATTTATCACCTCCCTGGCTATTTCTGTTCCCTCAGTGACCGACCTGTAAACATCTCTCCCCCCTGCTGTACATTCTATGTGATAGCAGTGAGTGAGGTCATCACACAGGTCAAGGCAGCTCTGTGCTGGCCAGCAGTTAAAAGCTTGATCTATCTAAAGTAAACAACACTAATTAGGGCTTTTGTTTGAGGGATCAGATAAAAATTCCTGCTAGTAGATCTGGAGAGCTTCTAAGGTATCCTAAACTAATTAGCAGAATGAAAACACAGAGTTGAATACACCACAGAACTGTATGCTAATTATAGTCAGTCTGAACCAGGAAGTCACAGAGTATTTCATTCATGCATCCTATGAATCTCTGTAGGAAGACAACCCCTTTAAGAAACAAAGCAGCACAGAATTTAGGACTTAAAAATGATATTCTATAAAAAGCTTAACATTCACTTACATGCCAAACTAGGTAAATCTATAGTAAATTGTAAAGAGAATTGTAAAAGCTTTGAGTAAATGTATAAAATAAACCTCTACACAGAGCACATTTGTAAAACTTAAAGAGGACCTATCACCTCCAGGGAAACCTTATGAAGTAACAGGAGACTAAAATACAAAACACTTCCTTAAATATGCTTCATTAGCAAAATCGAAGCATTTTACCTGTAATACAGTTAAAAAAAAAACAAACGGTGGCCCTTTAAGACAGGACTGAAGTTGGGCCAAGCCGACATCTGACAGCTTGATGAATCACTATGTTGACAGCTCTGTGAAACTAACTGCTTCTGAGCTGGAACAGTCCATGGTAAAAGGGGAGTCAGGAAGTCTACATCATGTCTGCACTGATTAACCCTGTACAAGCAGCTATATTATCAGCTCCCACGGCACAGTTGGTATCTCCCAACAGAAGGAATCCTACTAGATAATGATCTCTACCTAACAAAGTAAAACTAAAACTTGTTTCCCTGTAATACTGAGGTAAACCCTCAAATTTGCTAATTACAGGGTTTTTGAGAAAAGTTTTTTTATTTTTTTTATTTTTTCTTTTTTTTGGTGTTTGTGTGGAGGGGTTGGGTTTGTTTTTAAGGCCCAACCCGTGTAAAATTTATGTTTTTCCCTTTGGGAAAGGGGCTTTGAACGGGCATCGGGGAGGGAAAAAAGGCCCGGTGCAGAAGAACCGCCTCTCCACTTTTCATGAAGGATGCAGCTAGTGGTAGGCAGGGGCGACGGCACCAGCATAGGGAGCAGGGGATCTTTTGGTTCAAAGCGCGGGGCATGAAACCTCCTGTGTTCGCCATTGTTTAGAACCATAGATGGGGGCTTTGTTTCTGAAGCCCAAACCCAGGCTTTTTCCTCCCCCCAAAAAAGCCTTCCAGTGGCCTTTGGGGGAAAAACCTTGTATTGATGGGGCCCGGGGGTGAAAATTTATTTTGGGGCACAGTGAAATAGTTGGATTGGTGGGGTAAAATCTTGCATTGCCTTGACTGTCATAGAAAAATTGTCTAAAAAAAACTAAAGAAGCTGGGCAAAAACCCCTGGCCTTTAATTGTGCCTTTGCAAAGCAAAAAATTTAAAGATGTATTTTTTTAAAAATTGTTGATAAAAAGAAAAACTTGTGATGAAACAAAATTTAAGACTTTGGGTTGGGAAATTGGTCACAATTTAAAGGGGTTTTCTAAATTTAAAGGAAACGTTTTTTTTATGTTAAAGATTTTGCAAAAAAAGTCACTTTGAAATTAAAGGCCATCAACAGTCCCCTACCTATTCTGAGATATCCCCTCTTGTAGGGGGTTTAATTCGGGCTTTCAGGTCGCTATAGCTACAGACCTTTTTCAGTCTCTCATGTTAGGCTGCAGAAAATGGTTCCCTATAGCTCCCGCCTGGCTTTATGCATTTCTAGTGAAGCCAGTAAAAAACGCCCTTGAATCCAAAATGAAACAAAAAAAACGGAAATGGGGTTTTTAAAAGAATCAATTTTAGTGAGAAAAACCCCCTTTTAATGATAAAGTCAGGCACCCTATCAGGGATTGAGTTTTCATATGGGATGTAATGAGTGTTTTTGAGTGTTTAAATTAACTAACATATTTTTTTTAAAAATAGATGCCTACACTGATGAAGATCTGATGCTTTACTGGAAAAAGGGGGGAAATGGTTTTAAAAACATTTTAAAAAGGATTTCATTATCTCGTTCTTGTTCAGAAATTTTTTCCCACATTTTTAAGGTTCGCATTTTCCCAGTCCCCACAGGAAAACTATGGCTTTGAGTTGAATTTGATTTTTTCCAATTGACCCATCTGGAAAAAAATATTTTCCCTTAAAAACCCAAACGTCTGATCTAAAATGAAAAGAAGAAAAACTACAGCTGCATAAAAAAAACTAAAAAAAAACTCACCTTTTGGGCACCCCACTGCCTTTCCCACTGTTTAAAAAGGGGTTGTCTCACTCAAGGATTCTTTTTATGTTAAAGATCTTGCAAAACAAGTACTTTGCAATATGTGCCCAATTAAACGTGTCCTACCTTTTTCTAGATTTTCTCCTCTTGTATGGGCTGCTCAACCCTCCTCAGGTCGCTATAACTAAGACCTTTTTGATTTTCCCTAAATTAGGCTGCCAGCCTGGTTGCTATAGTTAAAGACCTGGCTTCTCTCTGTGGGCCTAGGGGAAAAGCCGAAAAACACGCCCCTAAATTCCCAAAGTAAAAACCAAAAAAAAAGGGAGTGGGGTTTAAGATAAATAAAATTGAAAGTGAAAAACAACCTTTTAAAAATTTGCCGGGCCGGCCCCCCAAACAAAAGGGAAAGGGTATAAAAAAAACCCAGGGGGAAAAACACTACGGGCAACTTAAAGTTATGGAACTATTGTGAGTGCAAAATATGGTTTATTTAGGGGCCGTTCACCCGGACAGCCCAAACCCGGGGGATTTTTTTCCCTCTGCGTTTTGTAAAAGAAAAACCCCCTTCCCCCTTCACATTGAGATGTTCATATTCCCCCAAAAAACCCAGGCGAAAAAATAAAACATGCTCAACTTTTTGGGGGAAAAGCGCCAGGGTCTAAAAAAACACCCGCGGGGAAATCCGTGCGGGGGGAATGCTGCGGGGGGTTTTTTTTCCATAGAGGGTCAGTTTTAAAGTTTGTCAAAAGGGTTTTTAACGACGGTTTTCAAAACTAAAAAACTGCTGAAAAAAACCGGCTGGAAAACCCTTTTGCCGGGGGGGGAAAACCCCTTTAATTTTTTTTTTTGCGGTTTGTTTTTTTTGGGAAGTTTTTTTTTTAAAAGGGGAAATCTTTTCTACAAGTTTTTTTTTTAATTCAATTTGTGGGTTGTGTTTATTAGGGGGACAAAATTTCTTTGCCTAGCTGTTTTTAAAAACAGCATTTAGAGA